>OX463867.1:14263306-14368449 GCA_949825065.1 Odontocerum albicorne
ATATATATATATATATATATATATATATATATATATATATATATATATATATATATATATATATATATATATATATATATATATATATATATATATATATACATATATATATTTATATATATATATATATTTATATATATATATATATATATAAATATATATATGTTTATTTTAGGTTTTCAGTTACTTCGCGAACTGTAAATATTGGATTCTGACATCAGATCTACCTGGAGATCCATCAGCAGCTTCCTTACAGCATTTTTTATTTTTTGGCCTGGATGACTCTTTATTAACATAGTTCTTTGTTTTGGATATACAGGAGACGGTATCTATTTTAATTGGTATTTTGTGGGCTTATGACCACCTTTGAAGGCTGAGTTAAGTGCTCACTTTATGCCTAGGCAACATTCCTCATTATACCATAGATTCATCTCTATACATCATTTAAATGTTTTTATTCTTAGTGCAGACAAGATGGTTTTTAGTCTTTATGCCATTTGTTGACGAACAATGGTAAGATTTTTTTTAACAGATGTTGAGGAAACCTCTTTATTCTGTCAATACCTCATCATTGTTTGTTATACAAGCCGGGTATTTTTTTTTTTTTGCCTAATTATGTTGCAGAGAGGGCTCTGCCTACCCTGACAGGGAAATGGAATGTATGTCCACTATATCATGAGTCAAAGTAAATAGACTCAATACATGATTTTATTCTGTCGACTCAGTGTATATGATAATATCACCATACAGAGTGATACAGAGCAAAGTGTTTACATTCAATTACGATAAAAACGCGTCATATCATGTGTTTACATAAATGCCTGCATTTCAAATACTTTGCAGCTATTCTGCACTAAGACACTTGCTTTCAAAGTTATTTTATTTTATAGAAGATATTTGATACAAGAAACCAAATCTCAATGGAGCGGCAATGAAAACACCTTAACATCAAAAAAACAATATGGTATCCACTGGACTTTAAAGATTTGTTACTTTTAAACCTTTTTTTCTTCTGGTTTACAATCTTAGGATTGGTCTGCACCAAGCACTCGATCCCTCCACTCATCTCCATCATCCGCCAGTCTTTTCATCTCCTGGTAGCTGCCACAGCGCACATCCCGGATCACCCGGTCCATGTAGCTATATCTAGGTTACAATCCTAGGATTGGTCTGCACCAAGCACTCGATCCCTCCACTCATCTCTGTCATCCGCCAGTCTCTTCATCTCCTGGTAGCTGCCACAGCGCACATCCCGGATCACCCGGCCCATGTAGCTATATCTAGGTTACAATCCTAGGATTGGTCTGCACCAAGCACTCGATCCATCCACTCATCTCTGCCATCCGCCAGTCTCTCCATCTCCTGGTAGCTGGCACAGCGCACATCCCGGATCACCCGGTCCATGTAGCTATATCTAGGTTACAATCCTAGGATTGGTCTGCACCAAGCACTCGATCCCTCCACTCATCTCCATCATCCGCCAGTCTCTTCATCTCCTGGTAGCTGCCACAGCGCACATCCCGGATCACCCGGTCCATGTAGCTATATCTAGGTTACAATCCTAGGATTGGTCTGCACCAAGCACTCGATCCCTCCACTCATCTCTGTCATCTGCCAGTCTCTTCATCTCCTGGTAGCTGCCACAGCGCACATCCCGGACCTATGGCCTAATCAACTGGATCGTTGTTGGGCAACTCTATTTAGGAGTTGCCTTGTTTGTCCAACCCCGCTCAATACCTCGTTGTTTCGGATGTGATCTGACCAATGGGTCCTGGCTATGTGCCTGTAGCACCACATCTCAAAGGCAGCCAGACGCCCAGACTCGCTCTGGCTGATGGTCCACGTTTCGCAGCCATATAGCAGCACACAAGAATTCTTCCTAATATTGATATCAATGTTTTAAACTACAGACCCAATAACTAATTTGGACTATGATCTATTGTTGAAAGTGACGAGGCTTACAGCCTTGTCAGATAGAAGAAAGATGTTTGACCTCACAACATTGTTGAAGCTCGTATTTCAATAGTCTGTAACTAACTCAACGTATCATGTTACACGTTCCTTGTAGGCCCACTCGGCAAAATGTTTTGTTCCATTGTGACGTTATTGCAACTTACTATTTGTACTCTCCGTCGACCTACCCCTCATGTCTGAGGATGACGGCAGCCGTCGATGATCCTTTTAATGGCCTCCTTCCATCTGGATCTGTCCCGGGTCGATCGGAGAGCTTCCGATATTGAAGATACCGTATAACTCTCGCATAACAAGACTGCACATGTTGGGTAATCATTGTATGGGTTTTTATGTGACTTAGACAAAAGAAGTTGTGTAGTATTCGTATGCAATCATAAATTTTGATAAAACCTCCTGAAAATGTTTTTTAGACATATGTACTACACTCCACCTAAAGCCGAATGTGTTACTATCATATATCGGTAGATTTACAAACATTTCTTTGTTTTTCGTCTTTCCATGGTAAGTTATCCGCGGATGTCTTATCAAATATATATTTCTAAACATATACAAATGCTTGAAAGTTCATAATATTATAATAATATTTTTAATGTGTCTGTATTAGTGAGCGTGAATTTCTAAACGGCGTTATTTAAATTGCCATATTATTATTGTTTTCAAGTAAACCTAAAGCTGCACATGCCATCCATATATCTAACACTAAGAGACAGACCATTCCATGTCACAGAACCAGCAAGGGCAAAGGCTCTGCCATAATATCCCGCTCTATTGGATCGATTCTGAACAGTCTGTTTGCTAGATGAAGAGGTAATCGACCTCAAGGTTGTTCTTCTCTCTGAAGGAACATATTTCAGATACAGATTTGAAAGGTGCAATCAAGTGCAACCTATAAACCAAGTCGACAGTTTTTATAGTGATCTATTTACGCAGCAGATCGGGCAACCTATAGAGCAAGTCGACAGTTTCAAATATTTAGGAAGCCTGTTTAAACGTTGCCTTAACCCAGATAGAGAAATTAAATGCTAAATTGTCTTGGCAAATGCTGAATTTCTCAAGATGAGATCAGTACAATGATAATTGTAATCTTCAATTTGTGGCGAGCAAGGACTAAACATTAATGTTCTTAAGTCGACAATCTCATATTGATTTATATCTGCAGCTGACCGGGCAACCTACAGACCAAGTCGACGATTTCAAATATATATTCTTCTTCCCAGTATCGTGTCAGGTCCCCCCAACGTTGAATATCACCGGCATCTTTGTCCCCGGCAGCCCGAAAAAGATCCCCAACGCGCCTTATATCCTTAATCACGTAATATATATTGCGAAGCCAGGAGATTTGCCTCTTGCCAACACCTCTTCGACCCTTTATTTTGCCTTGGATGATCAGGTGCAGTAATTTGTACTTTGCTCCTCCAAGTATATGACCCAAATAGAATACCTTTCGGAGGTTATGATAATATAAGTCAGTAACTCTCTATCAGCTTTGGCTCTTTGAAGAATCCTTGTGTTGCTGACCATATCCATCCAGGGTATCCGTAGCATTCTCCGATGCATCCACATTTCGAATGCTTTCAGTCGGTTCATAATAAATATCTAGAAAGTCTTTAATTTGCAGCGAGCAAGGTCTGAACAGTAATGTTCTTAAATCGACAATCTCATATTGATGTATATATGCAGCTGACCGGGCAACCTTTAGACAAAGTCGACTGTTTCAAATATCTAGAAAGCCTAATTAAACGTGACCTTGACCCACATAGAGAAGTTAGAGGCCGAATTGTATTGGCACATGCTGGACGACTCAAGGCGAGATCAGTTTAAACTCGGGCAACGCATCATATGATTAAGTGTATTGTATGGAGTATTCTGCTTTGTGGTGTTGTGACGCAGACCATGAAGACCAGAATTTGAAAAAGGTTGGAATCATTCGAAAAGTGGATTAATCGAAGAACACTCAAAATTTCACAGTATCTGAAACATTTACGTAGTACGCTGTACATTATAGTTCAGAAAATCTAGGATGAACCGTATGACAGCTCACAAATTTGTCCCAATACAACCTTGTAACGATGTTCAGTAATTTTAATTATTTTATCAACTTTAATATAAGCCTCGATTCTAATAAATAGCAAGTATTTAGGTAAATATTGTACATTACATAAAACTAACAATAATGACAAATTAATACATCTTGTCACAAATTAGCAAAAATGTGGCAGTTTGTTAAAATCAAATAATATTTGGTGACGTTTGTCAAAAGTCACTACGTTAGTCTGCATTGTCTAGGGATGGGGTATTCGATAATTGGATTTTCAAAAATCGATTTTAATTAAACGTACGTAATTAGTATTAATTCATAGTGGATCTTGGCCTATTTAAAGATAGATACAAATCATGCAATACATTAGAAAGTCAGTATAACGAAAATTAGGAATTAAAACGTCAGTTTAGAGAAAAACAATTGTTCGATTTATAAAAAAACTACTCCATTTGTAAAAAAAAACGATTTTACCTCATCCCTTTGAGACATGATATTTCAAATGTCACAGGGACCATCCTACATTTTCTCAAGTATAGAAAATATTTTTATCAACTATTCAACGATTTTACCCCATCGCTTTGTGATAAACGTCGCACGGTTCATCCTAGACTTTCCGAAGTATAGTTGACAGTTTTTGCTCGGAATATCAGTCCGACTTGGGGACACCTTACTTCTTCATCGGACTTATGAGACGGACGTGCGATATTTTTTTGGATATTTGGTGATTTTTGGAGAAAAACATGGTAATAGAGAGGAAAGGATAGATATTTCGATACATAAATATTAATGTTATAAAATACGCATACTTTACTAATTCATGTACTTATACACATATTTTTAACGTGTTTCATTCCTGATTTTTCTTTTCCTTTCCTTTTGATTGATGATATCTCACTTTATATGAATAAGAATGTTCGGGTGATTGTCCGTCTTTGTGGGGTTCGTGGGTATATGCCAGACGTGGGCAAATGTGGCTCCGAGAGCCGCATGCGTCTCTTCGTTGGGTTATGTGTTTCATTCCTGATTTTTCTTTTCCTTTCCTCTCCACCATCCCTTCCTTTCATTTTGATTGATGATATCTCACTTTATATGAATAAGAATGTTCGGGTGACTGTCCGTCTTTGTGGGGTTCGTGGGTATATGCCAGACGTGGGCAAATGTGGCTCCGAGAGCCGCATGCGTCTCTTCGTTGGGTTATGTTTTAACGTGTTTCATTCCTGATTTTTCTTTTCCTTTCGTATCCACCATCCCTTCCTTTCATTTTGATTGATGATATCTCACTTTATATGAATAAGAATGTTTGGGTGATTGTCCGTCTTTGTGGGGTTCGTGGGTATATGCCAGACTGGGCAAATGTGGCTCCGAAAGCCGTATGCGTCTCTTCGTTGGGTTAAGTGCAGCTCCCAATGTCTCTTATAAAAATATAGTTACTTTCTTTCCCTATTATACTTGTATTTTCGCGATTTTCCTTTCTTAATGTTATAAGTGACAAGATGCGCATGTATAAATGCAACTGTCTCATAATGGTGTATACGTGTGTGCTGTGATTTCAATGTGTAGGGTGCGCGCGCATCTCTGAACCACGCAAACCGTATTCTGCGCTATTTTTATATTTTCTTATATGTGTATTTTTTATACTTTACATAGCAATTAAGATTTGTGTAGAATATGTAATAAATAAGAATGAGTGTATTTCATACAAAGTGAGAACGTGACTATGGTGTGGCTCTTTATATACCATATTAGATGAGCTATTAGATGAGCCCAGACCTTTTGATAGCTTCTGTGTCTGATGTATTGTCTGCAATTTATGTGTTTTAGAAGTGTTATTCAGGTGTGATCTTGTACATACTATGTTGCTGTCAATAAACCTAATATTTATTTATTATTATTTATTTATTATATATGAAAATCCAGAATGTAGGTCTCGTTGACCTCATGTATACCCACCCCTGGCATATGCTCACGTATGTGTTTATGGATTCCGTGGGGATGGATAGTAATTTGAATGATTTATGCGACTACGTAACTTGCTTCATTTACTTTTGTCTGGTTGGCTGGAAGAGATTGCCGCCTGGCAATAAACCTGCCAGATTGTATTTGCAATAAAAGTGTTAAACAAATAAATAAATAATATTTTTATGTGTGACACGACTTTATATTCCGATCATTTCATTGATCATCGATCCGTAGCAAATTAGAAAGCAATGCTCGCATTTGGAGCCCGCTGTGGTCGCAGAACTCACTCATGGTGGAGAAGGTACAAAAAAAATATCTACGATATCTCTCTACGAGTGAGTTTGGTGTCTATCCGTGGCTTTATCCTACTCAGTTTCTGCTGGGCATGCTCGGGTATAACTCCTTGAGCGTAAGAAGAGATCTGCGTCTCCTGGTATACGTTGTCAGACTCGTTCGAGGAGTTGTGAGCTGTCCAGCATTACTACAAAGATTAGCGTTAAATGTTCCTAACAATTACACTAGACTGCGCCGGCAAGAACTGTTCTCAATAACATACACAAGAACGGGTCTTCCAACCGCTATGCCTGTTGGAAGGGCCTTAACTCTTCTGAACGGGACTGCTTCGGATATTGACATATTTCATATCACATTACCAAAAGCAAAAGTAAATTATCTTCTAAGATTGGGGGCGTTAGAAAGCACTCATCAACGTATTTAAGTGACTGAATATATGTGTTTATTGAGAAAATCAATATGTACGTATATACAGAGAGAAAGGACACAGATATATACACAAATATAGATATTATATATTATAATATACTATGATGATGGGAGCAGGGGCGGGGAGTAACGGTGTGACAATATAATATACTATGATGATGGGAGCAGGGGCGGGGAGTAACCGTGTGACTTTATAATATACTATGATGATGGGAGCAGGGGCGGGGAGTAACGGTGTGACTTTATAAGATATATTATAATATACTATGATGATGGGAGCAGGGGCGGGGAGTAACGGTGTGACTTTATAAGATATTTTTTTTAAATTGATAAATACACGAGATTGATAAATATATACTATATATGTGGTCTTCGGGGGACGTGGGGTGGTTCGTAGTATTTGTTTGGCCCTGGGTTGAACTAAATTAATGTTCGCATCGTAGTCTGCTAGTGAGCTTTTCAGACAGTTGGGGTGGCTCGGGAATGAGCTATAGAACCTCTCGGCTAGAGAGATCCCCTATTTTATTTATTTATTTAACACTTTTATTGCAATACAATCTGGCGGGCGTATTGCCAGGTGGCAATCTCTTCCAACTAACCAGACAAAAGTACATGAAGCAAGTTACGTGGTCGCATAAATCATTCAAATGACTATCCATCCCCACGAAATCCATAAACATATACGCGAGAACATGCCCACGAAACCCACAAAGACGGACAATCACCCGAACATTATTTTTCATATAAAGTGAGATATCATCAATCAAAAGAAAAGGAAAGGATGGTGGAGAGGAAAGGAAAAGAAAAATCAGGAATGAAACACGTTATTTTACTGACTAGAAATTAAGAGTTTTTTCAGTCGCTTCTTAAAGCATGCCAAGGACGGAGCGAGTCTTATATTGGTTTGTAACTGGTTCCAGAGTCTCACTGCATGGACAGTAAAGGACGACGTAAAGAAAGAGGAGCGGTGAACTGGAAAGGCCAATAAACAATCTCTGTTTGAGCGTAGCGCTAATCCATGATTGGAAAGATGCTGAAATTTTTCGGCAAGATAAGAGAGTGCGGCGGGACAGTTAAGGATATTATACAATAGAGACAGTATGTGAATTTAGCGTCTATTTCTAACATTCAACCAGTTCAATGCCTTCTGGTATGAATTTATATGATCGTACTTTCGTAGGTTGAAAATAAATCTTAGACGCACATTTTGAAGACGCTGTAATTTGTCCAGCTGTTCCTATGTAACGTCCAAGTAACATACGTCCGCATAGTCCAGAATCGGAAAGAGCAGAGATTGTACGAGTAAAATTTTTGTTTTAGTTGGTAGGAATCTTTGCAACACTTTAAGGGAATGAAGGCTGAAGAAGATCCTTCGGCTTACCTAATTTATTTGATTTCGCCATGAGAGAGTGTTATCTATTAGCACTCTTAGGTTTTTGACAGTTTTATGTAATGGTATGATAGAGCCATCAAGTAATATTGGAGGAAGTATAGTACGCGGCGGTAAGTAATACACATCGGGCTTAAGAAAGATACTGTCGCTTTGTAGAACGTCGTCTCTGTCGCACGGACAGTTCGCGCATCGTGCGACAGAGACGGTGCTCTACAAAACGACAGTATCTTTCTTAAGCCCGATGTGTATTACTTACCGCCGGGTACTATAAGTCAGTGTTGAATTTACCGAGAAGCTGAGGGCTGCCAATGAGGATCGCTTGATACTTCTTAGGATTTATGAGGAAGCCATACTCCCCAGTCCACTCCGAGATCGATTGAAGGTCCGCATTTAAATTGTTCAAAGCCGCGTGAAAGAAATTTGGATCAAAGTGAATATATATCTGCAGGTCATCCGCATACAGATGATAAGAACATTTAAGAGACGATGTTATTGGGTTGATGAATATAGAAAAAACAAGTGATATTTTCGGATGGTGGGGAGATCTGTGTTTTCGTGAAGCCGTTTATTGCTAACAAAGTACGGCGCATCCGTAATGGTAGCTTTGTTTTGCAGAATCTGAAGTTAGCGAATTGGGGTTTCAGCCGCGTGGCCCCAGACCAGAATGGTGTGTATTATCTGGGAACGTATGATGGCCTTGTTCAAGTTCAACTTGTTACGAGGTGACATCGTACTGAGTCTGCCCAAGAATGAAAGAAGGCTTTCAGAGAACCGTACGCCTTCCCGGTGATGTGCTTCTTTCAGGACAGATCACGTCGAGGGTGACGCCGAAGTATTTCACCTTGTCGCACCACGGAATGCTTTGGCCGAAAAGTTTGAGGGGTCGGTTGGAGTCCAGAAGTCTTTCGGAGAAATGGACTGCGACACACGCGTAGAACGAGAGCCATAAAAAGCCGATAGATTGTCTCTCGACGTTATATATTGAAAAGAGAAAAACAGTCCTTTGTAAAATTGATATTGATGGGCATAATCGAGGGTCGACACGGAATAAGTAGAAGACGCCTGTTTTTTCCGTCCGATTTTATTTAACTTCAAGTAAGTGAACCGTTGCATACCAGCAAATTCACAGGTCACACCGCTGCACTGGATACGATGGCACACTGAAACGAGACGATCGTAGCTTACCAGCATGTTTTCCCCCTGTTTTGAAAGAAAGTTATGGCCTAGAAAAAAGAGTGTGTCATGTAGTGAATAAGCCGTTGCACACCAGCAAACTCAGAGGCCACACCGCTGTACTGGATCCAATGACACAATAGAGTGAGTCGATCAGAACACACCGGTGTGTTTTTATTTTCTTCTTTTGTTTTAAAGAATATCTATGACCGAAGTCATAGGTATCATTATACCACCGAATACTAGGCGGAAAAAATACATGTGTCATTCGAGGGAAAATTTTGTCGGAAAGCGAGTGTTTTTTTTTCCCTTTAAGTATTTAAGAAAGTGAACCGTTGAACACCAGTAAACTTAGCAGCCACGCCGCCGTACTGGATCCGATGGCCACATCGAAATTAATTAGTTGTAAGAATTGTTATCTAGTTATAAGTAGTATGTAGGTGTTAATTATTTCTAAGATCTCATATATTAAGATTGAATAAATAAAATAAAATGATATGTAGGAAAATAAGATGAAGTAAGTGCATAAATGATAACATATAATTAAGATTAGTTAAGTAATGAATGTGTATATAGGTAAGCTAGCCTTGACAAATGTTTGTACAATAATTTACTTTGTTAAATAAAAAAAAAATTTAAAAAAAAGAGACGATCAGAGTACACCGGCATGTTTTTACTTTTTTTTTTTTTTTAATTAATAAATATGACCAAAGTCATAGGTATCCCTAATACATCTGAATGTAAAGGTAGAAAAATGCCTGTGTCATTCGAGGGGGAATAGCACAGCGCGGGACTCGAACGAAAGTACAGTGCGTTATCGCGCGGCCATGCTCTTCAATAAGCAGTGCTACATACATACAAGCAATCCCTGGATACAGTCATCGATCCATCTGTTTCTTGTTCTACATACGACATATTTGAAGGAGCGGGTGAATAGTTGTACCTTCAGAGATGCTCTAAAGTGTTATCTTCTGGGTAGGTAATGGGTTTCTCAGTGGATAATGGGTCTCTTGTTGGCTTTTCTTTTCTTACTTTCTTTCTTTTCTCTCTTTTCGCTGGTGGTGAATCGAGGATTGTGCATACGTGTTTGTGCGTTATCTCCTCATTCATTCTTTTAAAACTGCTTAACTATTTCAATGTATTACTGCCTAACTATTTCAATGTTGTCTCAACTATTTCATTTCCCATTTGTCATTTTGTAAAATTTGGACTCCTTTGAGGCTTTTCTTCTTTTTCTCGTTCTTGCTGACAGTAAATAGTAACCTGAGGTGGTACTATATATGTGGGTTTACTTTTTATTTTGTTTTGTGCCATACGTTATTTATTTAATTTTTTTTTTTCGATTTATTCTTTAATCTAAATACGCGGGGGTGTGGAATAGAAGCCCCCTGATGTCCTTGCGGTCAGGCTCGCCCTACATTGGTGGGGTGTATCTCGACCGGGGGAATGTTTGTAGGATGAGACCGGACCTTTTAATGTCTTCTCTCTTGAATGTATTTTTTTTTGGCATCTATTTATTTTCTGTGTTTTTTTTTTATATTCTTGTTCTACGTGTTCTAAGGGTGTGGGCTGAAAAACATCTGGTGTCCCCGGGGCTGGGTTCGCCCTTTATTGGGGAGGTGTGTCTTGGCCGAGGGGATGTTATTAGATGAGCCCAAATCTTTTGATAGCTTATGTATTTAATGTATTATCTGTAATTTATGTGTTTTAGAAGTGTTATTTAAATATATTTTGTACATACTACTCGTATGTTGCTGTCAATAAACCTATATTTATTTATTTATTTAATTCTTCTTGATTGATTCTATTTCTAAAGTCATACAGTAGACTAGCGCGGGGTTAGACGAAGTGAAGAGGCCTATAGTCACAGATTGATAAGGTAAACCTCTACAGTTGACGTATGTTAAAACCAATAAAGGAAAGATCTCGGCTACTTTATTTGTTTATCGTGAACCAGTGGATTTCAAATGCTGGTCCGCGTAACAAGCATTTAAATTATACCTCCCGGCCATGCACCTCACAATGTAACGGACTGGAATTTCATGCGGGATGTCGACGATTTGAACCCTGCACTGTTCAAGTCCCCTCGAATAACACAGGAATTTTTTCCACTTGATATTCGGGGATATTCGGATATCTACGTGGATGATATTTATTTATTTATTTATTTAACACTTTTATTGCAATACAATCTGGCGGGATTATTGCCAGGCGGCAATCTCTTCCAACCACCCAGACAAAAGTAAATGAAGCAAGTTACATGATCGCATAAATCTTTCAAATGACTATCCATCCCTACGAAATCCATAAACATATACGTGAGCATATGTCCACGGACCCCACAAAGACGGACAATCACCCGAACATTACTTTTCATATAAAGTGAGATATCATCAATCAAAAGGAAAGGAAGGGATGGTGGAGAGGAAAGGAAAAGAAAAATCAGGAATGAAACACGTTATTTTACTGACTAGAAATTAAGAGTTTTTTCAGTCGCTTCTTAAAGCATGCCAAGGACGGAGCGAGTCTTATATGATACGATATGTATGAGGTTAGATGATACGATATGTATGACGAACATGGCAGCGTGGCAACGCACTGGACTACCGTGCGGAAGGTTCGCCGGTTCGAACCCAGCGCTGTGTTACTCCTCCTCGAATGACACAAGCATTTTTCCACCTAGTATTCAGATGTATTAGGATACCTATGTCTTCGGTCATATCTATTGATTCAAAAAAAAAAAAAAAGGGGGGGGAATACATGCCGCTGTACTCCGATCGTCTCACTTCGATGTGGCCATCACCGAATCCAGTACGGCGGTGTAGCCGCTAAGTTTACTGGTGGGCAGCGGCTCACTTTCTTAACGTGTTCCTCGCAGGAAGCGCAAACGCCTGTGATCTGATATGTAGCATTCCTTTGTGTATTTTACGTAATGTTTAGTTTATCTCCTTTATTTAATGAGTCTCCTTAAGAGTAATGACTATTATTTACTATCAGAAAATTACTCGAATGTCATGTTTACTTGGTGGTGTAATAAAATATCAGTGGTTCTAAACAAAATACGCGTTTAAACTTAGAAATTAAAAAACGCCGAAATTGTGCCGCGCACAGGATTCGTGGAATTTGATTTTTAACGCGGTGTACAGGTTAAAGACTTAAAGGAAAAAAATACAAAACTCCACGGCACAGCCCCGAAATTTTTCAGCGTCTTTCCAATGACGGACTTGCGTTACGCTCAAATAGAGATTGTTTATTGCCCTTTCCAGTTCACCGTTCTTCTTTTTTTACGTCGTATTTAACTGTCCATGCAGTGAGACTCTGTAATCAGTTACAAACCAATATAAGACTCGCTCCGTCCTTGGCATGCTTTAAGAAGCGACTGAAAAAACTCTTAACACATTCACTGCAATATGTATTTATAGAATAGTGTAGAGGTACTGAAAAAAATCATATTTTCGAAACCTTAAAATCTTACCAAAAAAAATAGTTTGTCAAAAAAATCTTCGTTTCATAATACGAGTAGTTCGATAATATTCGGTACCATACAAACAAAGAGAATCGAATGACGCGCAACGGGCGTCATCAGCGTCTCTACAAAGAATGTGTTGACGCCCCAGGGGCGTCTTTAGCAGCGAACGTGTTAATGTCTAGTCAGTAATATAACGTGTTTCATTCCTGATTTACCCTTCCTCTCCCCCATCCCTTCCTTTTTCTTTGATTGATGATATCTCACTTTCTCTTTTATAATGTATATGTTCATAAATTTCTTAAACATGAATAATCATTTGATTATTTTTTGGGACCATGTAACTTGCTTTATTTACTTTTGTCTGGTCGACTGGAAAGATTGCCACCTGGCAATAAGTCCGCCAGATTGTTTTTACAGTGAAGTTTTTTTTTTTTACTTCTTCTTCTTCTAAGTGCCCTGTCGGGTCCCCCCAACGTTGGCGATCACTTCGGCGAATCCGTCTCGGTCGTGAGCCGCCCGGAACAGTTCCTCTGCACTCCGGATGCCGGTCCACTCCCTCACATTCCGCAGCCAGGACATCTGTCTTCTTCCGGGCCCCCGGTGTCCCTCGACTTTCCCCTTCAATATAAGCTGGAGCAAGTGGTACTTCTCCTCGCACCCCCTGCCCACTGAAGGGCTGCCCGGGACTAGGGGCCATTGTTGTGTTCCTCGCCATAGTGAATTTCCTGGGAAAAGATAATCAGAGTGGTTTCCCGTTGCCTTCTCTGATGGGTTTTTCTCAATTACAGAGCCCGGCGGTAAGTAATACACATCGGGCTTAAGAAAGAGACTGCCGGCCGTAATCGGCTAACTTCGGCTTTGTAGAGCGTCGTCTCTGTCGCGACCACACCCTAGAACGCTTGACAACGACTGACAAATCGCGATGGAACACGTATATGAATGACAGACGATGCTCTACAAAACCGAAGTTAGCCGATTATGGCCGACAGTCTTTTTCTTAAGCCCGGTGTGTATTACTTACTGCCGGGTACTGTACATGTGTATACATCACGCGAAATCAAACTCCTCATACTTCATCACTCCAGACAGACCAAAAACATTCACTCCACAATGTGCCGCACATAATCCTAAAAATAAAAACACAAATGTAAAACAATAAAAAAACACAACACTCAAGAAGTTTTGCCCAAGTCATTCCTCTTGCAAGCCCTAGTATTCAAACTTCTGTCGCAATAATAATCACGCTCCGATCGACTGCCTAAATTGTTTTCCTCCCTTTGCCTTTATTGAATTCGGCACACCATTGTATATCATGGGAGCTAAATAGGCATATTGCTTTTGGGCAAAATGTGTTCTATCTTTAGGCGATGGTGAACATTTGATCAGTTGCCATGCGTGTCATGTGTATCTGCTGAGTCTGCATCTTCCCTTCCTCTCGATGGTAGTACCAGAGAATGGATTTGAGATGTAAATTGGCTATGTTCAGGACCCGATACTCCCTGAAAAGCTCCGCCGTGGGATACCGGGCAGAAAGTTTATGAATTATTTTCACAATCAATTTTTGGGAAACCTGCAATATGTATTTTTGTGTTAAGGTGCATCCCCCCAAAACTGAAATACCGTAAGCAAGTGCTGACTGACATAAAGCGAAGTATATACTTTTATATTATACAATACTTCGGAAAGTCTAGGATGAACCGTGCGACGTTTGTCCCAAAGGGATGGGGTAAAATCGTTTTTTTTTTACAAATCGAATAGTTTTTTTACAAATCGAACAATTGTTTTTCTCTAAACTGACTTTTTAATTCCTAATTTTCACTATACTGACATTCTAATGTATTCTATGATTTGTATGTATCTTTAAATAGGCCAAGATCCACTATGAATTAATACTAATTACGAACATTTAATTAAAATCGATTTTTGAAAATCCCATTATCGTATACCCCATCCCTAGCCAATGCGGACTAACGTAGTGACTTTTGACAAACGTCACCAAATATTATTTGATTTTAACAAACTGCCACATTTTTGCTAATTTGTGACAAGATGTATTAATTTGTCATTATTGTTAGTTTTATGTAATTTATTTACCTCAATAACTTTGCTATTAATTAGAATCTAGGCTTATATTCCTTCCGTGGTTGCAGTCCTAAGACTGGTTTGCAGCAATTTGAACTCTTCTCCTCCATTCCCCCCTGTCCTGTGCGGCTCTCTTTAAGTCTGTATATGTTGAGCAGCGCACGTCCACCAACAGGTCCTCCAGGTACTCTCGGCGTGGGCGTCCCCTAGAGTTTGTCCCTTCGGTCATACCCTCCATTATGGCATGCAAGAGGCCCTCTTGTCGTATTATATGACCGATCCATCTTGCACGCCTTTCGGACAGGATCCTGAGCAGGTGCCTTCCTCCTTCGATTCGTTGGAGAACCTCTTCATTTGTGATGCGGTCTCTCCAGGAAATTCCTAATAGCCTTCCATAGGACCACATCTCAAAAGCCTCTAGTCTTCGTCTATCTCTTTCGGATAGGCACCATGTCTCGCAGCCGTACATCAAGATACTCCATACATAGGTCTTGATGAGGAGTATTCTCAGTTTTAGGTCTATATTATTTGATTCTATTATTTTCGACCTTTTATTAAATACAAGTCTAGCCTGATGTATACGGCTGTCGACCTCGCTCTTGGACCGACCGTCCCATGTTATTTTGCTCCCGAGGTAGACAAACTCCTTGGTGTTCTTTAGTGGTTTACACGACATCACTATTCTCATCTGGTGCTGCGCTCGGCCTACAGTCAGCAGCTTTGTTTTGTCTTTATTTATCTTCATACTGTAGTTATTTTGAAGAATGCTTTCCATAGTTGTTAAGGCCTCTTGTAGTTCCTCTTCACTTTCAGCAACCATAGCAATATCGTCAGCGAACCTTATCATATCCACCTTTTGCCCGTGTATCTTTACACCTTCTCTGTGACTCATTCTCTCTCTCAAGTCGTCAATCGCGCTCTGTATATAGGCGTTAAAAAGAACAGGTGACAGAGAGCATCCCTGCCTTACCCCTTGTCTTATATTGGCTTCCTTTGTGTTTTCGTCACATCTGATTATAGCGGCCTCATTCTTGTATAGCGCCTGGATTATACGTCTATCTCTGTATTTGATATCAATTCTCTTCAAAATCTCGAAGAGTCTTTTCCATTCTACTTTGTCAAAAGCTTTCTCCAGGTCTATGAATGCGATGTATGTGTTTTGGTTTCTTCTTATTCAATTTCTAGTAGTATTTGTAGAGACAGTACTGCTTCTCTGGTTCTCACACCTCTTCTGAAGCCATACTGGTCTATATTAAAGTTGATAAAATAATTGAAATTACTGAACATCGTTACAAGGTTGTATTGGGGCAAATTTGTGAGCTGTCATACGGTTCATCCTAGATTTTCCGAACTATAAGAATATTCTCACTGAGCATATTACAAATCATACGGAATATACCATATATGTTATCCAAGTTTTCTGATTTTTGTGCTCAAGGTGTATCTAAGGTATATCTAAGGTGTATGTATATTTTAGTCGGTATTTGGCTGAAGTCAAGCAGGATGCGAACAGGTCCGACTTGGCTGTTATTTAACCTATCGTACAAAATGCTATCTCGATATGATTAGTATATTGTAAATCATAAAAAAAGCAACGGCCCTTAACCCGATCCCTGCGGTACATATTGTTTTTTGTACAATAAATTGTTAATAAATAAATAAATAGTTTTGTACCACCCAACAGCTAAGATTATTAAGGCATCGCATTAATAAAAACTTTGAGCATTGCTATTATGCAGACATTATATTTCTTATCACAATAATAATGTGTGTAGATACAATAAACACATACATACATACTGTAACGTACACATGGACAGCGTGTATGTTTCGGTATGTTAGTCTTTATATATGTACACCAGATACTCGCACACCACGGTTATTGGTAGCAACGTGTTGATACAGCCCTGACGTCGGCTACTTTTATCAACTGTCACTCGTGACATGGCCTGGAGTAAAAAGATATGTATTGAAGAATGTTTTTAAAATAATACCATCACGTCGTTTCCCTACTGGAGTAGGCAGATAGGGCAGAGCACCAGATTGCACCGATTCCTGTTGTCATTATCATATATACTACCTTGATCAAAAAGTTTTAGGACTTTATTCATAAAATCAAAAATACAAGTTTATTCATCAAAATCGATATGGTCCCCTTCAAAGTACTCCCCATCGACTGCAACGCACTTACGCCAGCGCTTGATCCAATCCTCGAAACACCGCTGGTATTCAATTTTCGGTATGTCCATCAGAGCCGTCTTCGATTTTTTCATTACATCCTCTCGGGTTCTGTAACGCGTTCCGCGAAGCGGTTTTTTAAGTCGGTTGAACAGGAAAAAGTCGCAGGGAGCCAGATCAGGTGAATTCGAAGGCTGCTGGATTAAGTAATTTTGTTTTTTTTTGGTCAAAAACTCGTGGAAATCATGTCTTTCGCAATTTCAACGCTGCCATTTTTTTGCATGAAATTGAGGTCTTTCGGCACCAGTTTTGCAGCGACACGTCTGAGGTCCAAATCACTAACCAATATGTCTTGAGCGGATCCATAAGCGATGTTCAAGACCTGTGCCAGCTCTCTGATGGTCAATTTGCGGTTTTCGGCCAACATTTCTTTGATTTTATCGATGTTTTCATCGGTTTTCGGCTGATACTGCGTTCGTCATCCTCGACCGACTCACGACCGTTTCTGAAGCGTTCGTGCCACCGAAAAACCGTTTTTCACTCAGAATGGAATGCAAACTCGTTGATGCACAGTGGATGCCATTTTCAAACTTGTAAAAAATCGAAAACACGCACAAAGGTAGATGTTCTCAGTACAGCGAAAAAAAGAATTCCAATCGGGTGACTGACAACGCCACACTGTGGCTGGTCCTAAAACTTTTTGATCAAGGTAGTACATGTGGTCCCAAAAAATGTATACACGCTTTGAATGATTATGAATGATATATTTCCGTATTCACAAACTGAGCTTTTAAAGCATAACCCGTCGCACATGGGATGGCCTTGTAGAATGACTTTCCATATCGATATTTTCCATGTCTTGGTGGATGAATTGAGGATTGAACTCCATAATAAACTTTGTAGGTATAACTGAGTCACTTCACACATACGTTTGAATAACATTGTTCCTAGTTTTATCATGTTATATTTAGACTTTTAATTGTTGTCTTTTTATGTTATGTAGTTGGTTTAGACTAATATGAAACGAAAAATGAATAAAATTATATTAAAAATATTTTATCATATGCCGAACTTCATAGTAGAGGATTCCCTCGCCTTTAAAACCTCAATTCAGTTTTAAGGCGATGCTGTGCCGTGGATATTGTTGTATAGCACTGTACTGGATCCGATGGCATACCGGAGTGAGACGATCGGAGTACACCGGCCTCACTGCTGTACTGAATCCGATGGCATACCGGAGTGAGACGATCGGAGTACACCGGCCTCACTGATGGACTGAATCCGATGGCATACCGGAGTGAGACGATCGGAGTACACCGGCCACACTGCTGTACTGAATCCGACGGCATACCGGAGTGAGATGATCGGAGTACACCGGCCTCACTGCTGTACTGGATCCGATAGCATACCGGAGTGAGACGATCGGAGTACACCGGCCTCACTGCTGTACTGAATCCGATGGCATACCAGAGTGAGACGATCGGAGTACACCAGCCCGACTGCTGTACTGAATCCGATGGCATACCGGAGTGAGACGATCGGAGTACACCAGCCCGACTGCTGTACTGAATCCGATGGCATACCGGAGTGAGACGATCGAAGTACACCGGCCCGACTGCTGTACTGAATCCGATGGCATACCGGAGTGAGACCATCGGAGTACACTGGCATGTTTTTCTCTTTTTTCTCCTTTTTTTGAAAGAATAAATATGACCGAAATCATAGCTATCCTTACAGTTTTTTTTATCTTGTCACTTTTTCCTTTAAGTGAGTGGCCGTTGCACACCAGCAAGCTTACTGGTCACACCGTTGTACTGGATCCGATGCCACGCCAAAGTGAGACAATTAGAGCACACTAGCATGTTTTCTTTTTTGAAAGAAAAGATATGACCGAAGTCATAGGTATCCTAGAATACTAGGCGAAAAAAATGTCTGTGTCATTCGAGGGGAGTAGCATAGCATGATATTCGAACCAGTGACTTTCCGCATGAAATTCCAGTATGTATGTTACCGTGCGGCCATGCACCTCAAAAAGAAAGAATAGATATGTCCGAAGTAATTGGTATCCATATACCCCGAATACTAGGCGGAAAAATGCCCGTGTCATTTATTTTTTTTTATTTATTTAACACTTTTATTGCAATACAATCTGGCGGGCTTATTGCCAGGCGGCAATCTCTTCCAACCAACCAGACAAAAGTGACTGAAGCAAGTTACGTGGTCGCATAAATCATTCAAATGACTATCCATCCTCACGAAATCCATAAACATATACGTGAGAACATGCCCACGAACCCCACAAAGACGGACAATCACCCGAACATTATTTTTCATATAAAGTGAGATATCATCAATCAATAGGAAAGGAATAGATGGTGGAGAGGAAAGGAAAAGAAAAATCAGGAATGAAACACGTTATTTTACTGACTAGAAATTAACAGGTTTTTTCAGTCGCTTCTTAAAGCATGCCAAGGACGGAGCGAGTCTTATATTGGTTTGTAACTGATTCCAGAGTATCATTGCATTCGAGAGGAGTAACACATAGCGGGTGTTCAAACCGGTGACTTTCCACACGGATATCAAATATGTTACCGCTTGGCTATGCACCTCTTAATTAAATGTTCCAATGTTCATTTAACTGTCCCGCGATTCTAGAAGCACTAAGTTTATATGTACCCAATAAATATAGCCGTGCAAGGAATCACCCTCTGTTCTACATACCAACTTACAGGAGGAATATCATGGCTAAACACTCAGTCACGCGTGGTATAGAGATATTGAACCAACTGAATGACACTGTGGATATAGTCTCGGCACCGCCTAGCAGTATGAGAAGAATCCTGGCTGATATTCTTCCTAACGAATAAGCTAACGCTAGAATCAGACCCTCTTTGTGTAACAGGAGAAACCCGTGCAAAGTGGATAATAAAAAAAAAATTATTTGACCAAATATAATTCCAACACGTGTCATCCAAACGTCTTGGAATATAAAACACGATGGAAAAGAAAAAAAAAACATCAAGATAAAACGAATTAATATGGAATTGTATCTTTCTACTTAGTGTCTCGAATGTTCCCATCCATATAACGAACTTGGCCGCCTTGCCTCCACGTTTTCTTATCAACTGCAGTGTCACTGTTCCTTTGCAGCGCCTCTCCTCGTCTTTTCGATTCGTTATTATATTCGCAGTGGAAATCGTCTGTCGGTTTGTCAGTACGTATCGCCGTACCGTTTCCGTACCGGTAACGTACCGGAAATATCCGGGATCGGACTTTATCCGATACCGGAAAGACCCGGCACGGTTTTGACAGTTGTTACAACTCGTTATTGTGAAATGTTTTGTAAACAAGAGTGTATTTTTTTTTTAGTTTGAAGGCCCGTAGAAATGGTAACATAGAATATGGCCGATTTTACAGTGGTCTCGTAGTTATTTTGGTCTATTTTACAATGATTTTATAATTATTTCGGTGCGATTTACATAAGTTTTCTCGTTATTTTGGTGCATTTTATGTTACAACGGTGTTGTAACTATTTTACAATGGTTTTATAGTTATTTTGGTGCATTTACAATGGCTTTATAGTTATATTGGTGTATGTTACAATGGTTTTATAGTTATTTTAGCGCATTTTACATTGGTGTTATAGTTATTTGGGCGCATTTTACAGGTTTTATTGTTTTTTTTTTCTTGCATTGACGATTCTTTGTATATTCCCTGTTTTTGTGTTTTCCTTTTTTTATATATTTATATTCTTAGTTACTTTTCGATATTTTCAGATATACGAGTATTTTTTATGAATTTTCTATATTCTCTCATATATTTTTGGAACTTTTTTCTTTTCCTTTATATATTTTTTGGTGAGTTTTCTATATTCTTTTACATATTTTTGATAATTTTTGTTTATTATCACACATTTTCAGTGATTTTTCTATATTCTCATATATTACATCTGTGGCGTTATAGCAGAAGTTGATATGTCCGTTTTTTGTCATTTATTGTTTATTCTCCCAATTTATAGAAAATATTTCTCAGCATGTTGTGGCAAAACTTGGTGTGTCAGTCATTATTTTGGAAAAACTTAAAAAATACTTATTTATACTGATTTTAACAGCTTATCAAAGTTAATATTGCTTCTCCTGTAAGAAGCTTGTCTGCCGATCCGGAGGATGCGGGTTCGATCCCCGCTGGAATCCAGATTTTTTTTAATGGAATTCTAGTCTGGTTTTCACTTAGGGCCCATTAAAACATATTTCTGGTTGGTTGGAAGAGATTGTCACATTGCAATAAACACGCCAGGTGAAATAAATAAATAAATAAATAAAACTAAGGTAAAACGTACATATCAACTTCTGCCATAACGTCACAGAAATATTTGATGATTTTTATATATTTTCTCACATATTTTTGGTAATTTTTCTTTATTCTCACATATATTTTTGTTAATTTTTCTCTATTCTCTCATTTACCATATTTATACTAACTTCTCTCTATCCCTCATGTATTTCGATGACTTTTTTATACTCTTTCATATATTTGTGGCTATTTTTTTCATATCCTCTTATATGTTTCGATTTCTTTTCTATATTCTCCCACATATTTTTGCTGATTTTTCTATATTCTCCCACATATTTTTGCTGACTTTTCTATATTCTCCCACATATTTTTGTTGACTTTTCTATATTCTCTCGTACATTTTTGTTTTTTTTTCTGTATTCTCAGATGTTATTTGTTACTTCTTAATTTTATGTTGTGTTTTTAGTGACTTACATATATTCTTACATATATTTTTGACGTTTTTTCGATTTCTCGTGTAGTAGTCTTATATATTTATATGTTTAGTGCCTTTTTTATATTCTCACATATATCCACATGCAGATGTGGAAAAGTACTCTATCTAACGGCCTCTGCCACTACCTTCTTCCTTTTTATATTCTCACATATATCCACATGCAGATGTGGAAAAGTACTCTAACGGCCTCTGCCGCTACCTTCTTCCTTTTACACTCAACTTATTTAATTTTTAATATGTTTTGGGATACTTTTAATCTATCAATAATAGTCAATCCCCGAGTTAGAGCGCACTTAAGGAGTCTTCTCTCTAAACGGCGCTATATAAACTGTTTCATCTATACATTTCACGCCGTATACCTTGCGAGGTAGGCATGGACAAAAAATCTCCAGAACTTTTCTATCCAAGCACACAACTTTCACTTTCTCCACAATCATACATCTCGTCATCCACAACCTTCATTATCCACATACTTATCACTTAACATTACTTCAACATCTGATCACCTTTTCCACGCACACGTTGCACTTCTGACTTGCATTGCCGCTTAGTCAGTCATTATCGTCACATCGTCGTTAAATCTCCTTTCTTAATTTTGTTGTATTGTATTGTATTACTCTTTCGTTGTATACAGTACAACCTGGCGGGCTTATTGGCATGTAGCAATATATTCCAACCAACCAGAAAGATGTTAAAGACAAGAAACCAGACTGGAATCCTTTAAAAAAACTGATTTCCAGTGGGATTTGAACCCGCAACTTCTGAGTTACCAACTAGGCCACGGAAGAGGTCTTCACTTCCACTTCCACGTTTCACTCTTGTACATCAATGATAGTACTAAAATACTGTTGTAAATTAAAATGGAAGCAACTGGAGTTAAATGATAATACTGTACCCGGCGATAAATAATACACTTCGGGCTTCAGAAAGAGACTGTCGGCCACAATAGGGTTACTTCGGCTTTGTAGAGCGTCGTCTCTTTCATTCATACGTTTTGAGTTTAAGCCCGATGTGTATTACTTACCGCCGGTTATTGTACATTGGTGTATGGACGGGAAAGTTGGACTTGGCTGAAGAAGGATAGGAGTAGTATTAATGCTGTTGGGATGCGGGCACTAAGGATATTCTGTAGAATGTCAATGTATGAAAGATGCCGGAATGAAGACATCAGAAATTAATGCACGGATAAAATTGATGTTTTAATTAAGATGAAGAAAGGAGCTTTAAGATGGTTTGGACATGTGGAGAGAATAAATGGTGAAAGAATAACTAAGCGAGTATACATGTAAGAATGGCAAGGTGTGCTTGAAAAATGTGACTGGACAAAAGGACTAGATTTTGAAAGAAGGTAAAGTGAGAAGTATGAATAATAGAAGATTGTGCATGATGAGATGTACGTATGAATGTGGAGGAGGTGAAAATTGTGTGATAGGATTAAAACGTTTGGAGATATGTCCTCTCTGCCTACCTGGCAAGGGACACGGCGTGATAATATGTATGTATTTAAAATTAACAATTTATATAATATATTAATTTAAAAATATATTTATTAATTTAGTGTTTATGTTATACAAATTTAAATCTTGTTCAAATGTGTAAGCCGAAATAAAATGTAAACCGATACTGTAAATTTTACTGAAAGTGTAAATGTTTTATATGTAAAATGAAAATTTTATATAATATATTAATTTAAAAATATATTTATTAATTTAGTGTTTATTTTATACAAATTTAAATCTTGTTCGAATGTGTAAGCCGAAACAAAATGTAAACTGATAGTGTAAATCTTACTGAAAGTGTAAATGTTTTGTATGTAAAATGAAAAATTGATATAATATATTAATTTAAAAATATATTTATTAATTTAGTGTTTATTTTATACAAATTTAAATCTTGTTCGAATGTGGAAGCCGAAACAAAATGTAAACTGATAGTGTAAATCTTACTGAAAGTGTAAATGTTTTCCAAATATGAAAATACTGCAATAAAAGTGTAAATTTTATTTAAATTTAACAATGTTACTTATATGTATGATATATTCAAATATTTTTTAAATATTTCAACGTTGCTAATAATTATAATTCATTCGAGACAATGTTACCCGACAATATGAATGTTAATTTATAGTGAAAGTGTAAATGTTGTTCGAAAGTTAAAATATCTGTATCATAAATGTCACTCAGAAATGTCAATTTCACTTAAATGATAAACATTTTAATATCGCCATTTAATGGCCGAAGTTCACTCTAAGAGCGCCTACCCCTTAATGTTACATATATTAATAGTGTTTCATTGATTAGTATGGTACTCATTAACATATTAGATTTTATGATGAAGAGCGTGGCTGGGAGAGAATGTTGTTATCGTGCTTTCGAGATAAGAACCACTGGAGTAGGAAATCCTTGTTGTCAAGCTTTCATCTTCCATGTCCATCTGAAGAGGCTGATCATAAAAATTAGACGGATGACCTTTTATTTCCTCATCTTTAAAGCTTGTATCATTAGATTAAAAACGATTGAATCATTTTCGAATTTGACTTTAAGTTTAGACAGACTTAGCCCAATTACATTGAAAAATACATAAATTGTTAACAGTTAAGAAATATATACATACGAGTATATGTGCGTACATATATACACATACATGTATACATACACATATGTACATATATTCAGTCACTTGAATACGTTGATGAGTGCTTTTTAACGCGCTCAATCTTAGAAGATAATTTACTTTGGCTTTTGGTAATGTGATATGAAATATGTCAATATCCGAAGCAGTTCTGTTCAGAAGAGTTAAGGCCCTTCCAACAGGCATAGCGGCTGGAAGACCCGTTCTTGCGTATGTTATTTAGAACAGTTCTTGCCGGCGCAGTCTAGTGTAATTGTTAGGAACATTTAACGCTAATCTTTGTAGTAATGCTGGACAACTCACAACTCCTCGAACGAGCCTGACAACGTATACCAGGAGACGCAGATCTCTTCTTACGCTCAAGGAGTTATACCCGAGCATGCCCAGCAGAAACTGAGTAGAATAAAGCCACGGATAGACACCAAACTCTCTCATATAGAGATATCGTAGATATATAATTTTTTCCCTTCTCCACCATGAGTGAGTTCTGCGCCCCTCAGCGGGCTTCAAATGCAAGCATTGCTTTCTAATTTACTATAGATTAATGAATTAAACAGCATTTTGAGCACCATTTAGTTTTTAAACGACTTAAAGATTCTCATTACAAATCCTACAGTTTTATAAGCTGAGTTGCACATAACTATATGATGACCAAATGCGAGATTGCTGTGGAACAAGACACCCAGATCTTTAATATTGTCTGTTCGGGGTATAGGTATACTCGTAGGTTCTAGTGTATATCTATGAAAATTCAACATATAAGCTTTGACAACCCATTCTTCGCCATTTTTTCTCACCTCGACTTCGCATCCTCCATTAGTAGTGATACTAGAACCTCAGTTAACAAATTCAGAAATCACTTTTGTCAGTGTTTAGATTTATAAAAAATAAATGTATTTTATTTAACTTGCGCGGGCTACAAAAATGAATCTTGCAGGCCGAATTCGGCCCGCGGGCCCTAGTTTGGACATGCCTGGACTAGACCAAGAAGGTCATCGTCATTAAATTAAACTACATTCATGTAGAAATATCGAGTCAAATATGTAATCACCCTATGAATGTAATCACCCTATGAATGTAATCACCCTATGAAAACACCCAATGAATGTAATCACCCTATGAAAACACCTAATGAATATAATCACCCTATGAAAATACCTAATGAATGTAATCACCCTATGAAGACACCTAATGAATGTGATCACTTTATGAAAACACCTAATGAATGTAATCACCCTATGAAAACACCTAATGAAGGTGATCACCCTATGAAAACACCTAATGAATGTAATCACCCTATGAAAACACCTAATGAATGTAATCACCCTATGAAAACACCTATTGAATGTAATCACCCTATGAAAACACCTAATGAATGTGATCACCCTATGAAAACACCTAATGAATGTAATCACCCTATGAAAACACCTATTGAATTTAATCACCCTATGAAAACAGCTAATGAATGTACTCACCCTATGAAAACACCTAATGAATTTAATCACCCTATGAAAACACTTATGAATGTGATCACCCTATGAAAACACCTAATTAATGTAATCACCCTATGAAAACACCTAATGAATGTAATCACCCTATGAAAACACCTAATGAATGTAATCACCCTATGAAAACACCTAATGAATGTAATCACCCTATGAAAACACCTAATGAATGTAATCACCCTATGAAAACACCTAATTAATGTAATGACCCTATGAAAACACCTAATTAATGTAATCACCCTATGAAAACACCTATTGAATGTAATCACCCTATGAAAACACCTAATGAATGTGATCACCCTATGAAAACACCTAATGAATGTAATCACCCTATGAAAACACCTATTGAATTTAATCACCCTATGAAAACAGCTAATGAATGTACTCACCCTATGAAAACACCTAATGAATTTAATCACCCTATGAAAACACTTATGAATGTGATCACCCTATGAAAACACCTAATTAATGTAATCACCCTATGAAAACACCTAATGAATGTAATCACCCTATGAAAACACCTAATGAATGTAATCACCCTATGAAAACACCTAATGAATGTAATCACCCTATGAAAACACCTAATGAATGTAATCACCCTATGAAAACACCTAATGAATGTAATCACCCTATGAAAACACCTAATGAATGTAATCACCCTATGAAAACACCTAATGAATGTAATCACCCTATGAAAACACCTAATTAATGTAATGACCCTATGAAAACACCTAATTAATGTAATCACCATATGAAAACAAATATGTACGAGTGTTGCAACTCATTAAATATTGTTATCTAACCTTAATTAGATAATTCTCTCAGATTGACGAATAAAGCGGACGTGATTTAACTTTTCAAAGTGAATGGAATGATCGATTGTCCGAAACTCTTGGAATTTATTAGCATTCGAATTCCGGCAAGAATGACCAGACTGTAAGACACATTTCTATGTGAAAATTAAAATTGAACAAATGATTTAGCGAATTCTCCCATACCTAGACTGCACAGCTGCAGTATCGGATATTTTTGCAAGTTAGCTTTTTGATCTAAAAAATCCCTGAAAAGGCACTTGTGAATAGCCGAGTCTTGAAATGGGATCCCGCGTGTCTTTCGAGGACTTTTGAAGAACTGCTTTTTAATCGATTATTGTGTTTTTTTTAATATATTTTTGTGATTGTTTCCCCTGCGCTGGAGAAGATTTGTATTGATTCCGTCTTTTATATTTTGTTTTCGCAATTATGTGTCTTCTATGTTTGTGTTTTTTGCGCAGTGCGGGCTGTGCGCCTCTGAACGGCCCCGTATTGCGTTGGTAACATATGAGTGTGTACGATTTGATACCTGCTTCTTTCTGATTGTTTTTGTTTGTAATTGTGTCAAATTATTTTGATATATTCTGTCCTACTTAATGCATTGAGCACTCACTACTGACACCTTTTTTTAGTTGTAAGGTATATTGTACTGTTTATTTATATAAATAAATATATAAATAAAATAAAATTTAATATTTTGCGACCATATAACTTCCTTACGTTTGGTCAGTGTTATTGCGTGGAGTGGAATCATGGACCCTCAAAGTTGGTAGTATGGACCGACTGGAAACATTCGAAATGTGGATGCACCGGAGAATGCTACGGATACCCTGGACGGATATGGTCAGCAACACGAGGGTTCTTCAAAGAGCCAAAGTTGATAGAGAGTTGCTGACTAATATTAAAATCTTTTTGGGTCAAGAAATCGCGTACAATATTGTTTTTGTGCACCGGTGAATTGTCGTGCAACAAAGACCATGCCCCTTGTTCCCGGTATTCGGGTCGAACTCGAAGAATCCTGACCCATAAACTATTCAAAACACCCAAGTACACATCGACGTACACCATTTGACCTTCTGGCGTGAATTCCTTATGGTTAATTCCTTTGGAATCAAAGAAAACGGTGATCAGAGTCTTGATTCGACTCTTCTGTATGGGCACTTCCTTCGGTTTCGGAGATTGTGGAACCTTCCATTCCGAGCTCTGGCGCTTTGTAAGTGGTTCATACTTAAAGCACCATGTCTCATCACCTGTTACAATGCTTGACATGAAGTCTGGATCCATATCAGCCGCTCTTTTCATGCCTCTGCAGTGCTCCACTCTGCAAACTTTTTAATCGTCAGTCAGTACGGACTTTTCGTTTGCCGTTAAAATTAGATGGACAGTGGATTTAGGAATTCCAGTGAGCTCCTTGATGAGGCTAGTAGACGCGCAACGATCATTTCGAAGATCCAGACCGTGGATTATCTTCAATGTTCTCTCTATCATCACGAAATCTTGCATACCTCTTTAAAAAAACGACTCATTGCTTCACTACCATAAGCAGTTTAAATCATTTCAAAAGTTTCTGTGGCACTTTTATCCGACTTAAAACAAAACTAATGTTAACACGTTATCTATTGTTCCTTTTCCGATCGAGACTCAGAAGGTACTGCCAAGTGTTACGTCATAACGAATGAACCAGCGATGCCAGTGCGTTGAAACTCTTACGGAAGATAGTCGATATGTGTCGCTATAGTTAGGAAATTCTAAGATTCGTGACAGCTCACAAATTTGCCCCAATACAACCTAATGTCATGTATTTACCTAAATAACTTGCTATAATTACTCGTAGAATTGAGGCATATATTAAAGTTGATAAAATAGTTGAAATTACTGAACGTCGTTACAAGGTTGTATTGGGGCAAATTTGTGAGCTGTCACAGGACTCGTCCTAGAATTTCCGAACTATAGTTAACTCATTTCTTCATCCACAGATGGCGATGGTAGTTACGCAATAATAAAATCAGTCACCTTTCCCATAGGACACACCGTGTATACCAGGGGTCACCAACTTGTTTGTTGTCGCGATCGACTTTTTACGTAAAAAATATTCGCGATCTACCTATTGAACTGGCGAGATTTAACACATAACACACATGTTTAAAAATTATAAATAATAACTAAAAGTTTATTTATAAATATGAGCGAAATTAACTTCGCAAAAAAATATTATAGAAAAGAAAACATATGAGTACAGTACCCGGCGGTAGGCAATACACACCGGGCTTAAGAAAGAGACTGTCGGCCATAATCTGCTAACTTCGGTTTTGTAAAGCATCGTCTGTGTCGCACGATGCGTTACGCTTACGCTTGACGACGGCTGACAAATCGCGATGGAACACGTGTATGAATGACAGAGACGACGCTCTACAAAGCCGAAGTTAGCCGATTATGGCCGACAGTATCTTTCTTAAGACCGATGTGTATTACTTACCGCCGGGTACTATACATACATTGTAGTAGACATATCTACATACTCAAAAAGGATAACTGATTGATTGTGCATGCGCACAAGAGGATTTGGCAAGAATAGTGAGACAAAAGATACTGATGAAAAGAGTGTTGCTGATGTTCAAGTAACTTCAACCAGACGACGTTCATATATGTGAAGAATGTCTCAAACGATACTGCTAGCAAGACAAAAAGTACTGATGAAAAGAGTGTTTCTGATGTTCAAGTGACTTCAACCAGACGACGTTCATATCTGTGAGGAATGTCTCAAACGATACTGCTAGCAAGACAAAAGATACTGATGAAAATAGTGTTGCTGATGTTCAAGTGACTTCAACCAGACGACGTTCATATCTGTGAGGAATGTCTCAAACGATACTGCTAGCAAGACAAAAGATACTGATGAAAATAGTGTTGCTGATGTTCAAGTGACTTCAACCAGACGACGTTCATATCTGTGAGGAATGTCTCAAACGATACTGCTAGCAAGACAAAAGGTACTGATGAAAAGAGTATTTCTGATGTTCAAGTAACTTCAACCAGACGACGTTCATATCTGTGAGGAATGTCTCAAACGATACTACTAGCAAAACAAAAGGTACTGATGAAAATAGTGTTGCTGATGTTCAAGTGACTTCAACCAGACGACGTTCATATCTGTGAGGAATGTCTCAAACGATACTGCTAGCAAGACAAAAGGTACTGATGAAAAGAGTATTGCTGATGTTCAAGTAACTTCAACCAGACGACGTTCATATCTGTGAGGAATGTCTCAAACGATACTACTAGCAAAACAAAAAGTACTGATGAAAATAGTGTTGCTGATGTTCAAGTGACTTCAACCAGACGACGTTCATATCTGTGAGGAATGTCTCAAACGATACTGCTAGCAAGACAAAAGGTACTGATGAGAAGAGTGTTGCTGATGTTCAAGTAACTTCAACCAGACGACGTTCATGTCTGTGAGGAATGTCTCAAACGATACTGCTAGCAAGACAAAAGGTACTGATGAAAAGAGTGTTTCTGATGTTCAAGTGACTTCAACCAGACGACGTTCATATCTGTGAGGAATGTCTCAAACGATACTGCTAGCAAGACAAAAGGTACTGATGAAAAGAGTGTTTCTGATGTTCAAGTGACTTCAACCAGACGACGTTCATATCTGTGAGGAATGTCTCAAACGATACTGCTAGCACGACAAAAGGTACTGATGAAAAGAGTGTTGCTGATGTTCAAGTAACTTCGACCAGACGACGTTCATATCTGTGAGGAATGTCTCAAACGATACTACTAGCAAAACAAAAGGTACTGATGAAGAGTGTTGCTGATGTTCAAGTGACTTCAACCTGACGACGTTCATATCTGTGAGGAATGTCTCAAACGATACCGCAACAAATCTTAAGAAGCGATTCACATCTCCTTCCTCATACAATTGTATTGGTGCAAGGAGATCTGATCTCTCTGCCTATCCCGCAAGGGACACGGCATGATGGTATGTATGTACGTAATCGTGATTGAAAACATGTATTGGTCCTGTCAACGATCGGATCTAATGATTTATGAGTGATAACACTTCTGCGCAAGTGTTTGACAGATGTATCCAAAACACTGTACGTGTTCGCTCTAATCTTATCTCCTACCGAGAAGACCTTGCTCTTTATCTCTTTGTATTCATATTTTACTTATCGAGAAACAATTGCTTGGGCATCTGCCTCTTTGTCTGTCTGCATAGTTCTCTTATTTTCTTTGACATAGTTGGAGTTTACTCCCCTTGTACGGAAGCGCCAGAATACGATATCCTGAATGCTCTGGTTATTATTCCGTTCCCTCTCTATTTATTTATTTAACACTTTTATTGCAAATACAATCTGGCGAGCTTATTGCCAGGCGGCAATATCTTCCAGTCAACCAGACAAAAGTAAATGAAGCAAGTTACATGGTCGCATAAATCATTCAAATGACTATCCATCCCCACGAAATCCATGAACACATACGTGAGCATATGCCCATGAACCCCACAAAGACGGACAATCACCCGAACATTATTTTTCATATAAAGTGAGATATCATCAATCAAAAGGAAAGGAAGGGATGGTGGAGAGGAAAGGAAAAGAAAAATCGGGAATGAAACACGTTATTTTACTGACTAGAAATTAGGAGTTTTTTCAGTCGCTTCTTAAAGCATGCCAAAGACGGAGCGAGTCTTATATTGGTCTGTAACTGATTCCAGAGTCTCACTGCATGGGCAGTAAAGGACAAGTTACATGGTCGAATAAATGATTCAAATGACTGTCCATCCCCACGAAATCCATGAACACATACGTGAGCATATGCCCACGAACCCCACAAAGACGGACAATCACCCGAACATTATTTTTCATATAAAGTGAGATATCATCAATCAAACGAAAAGGAAGGGATGGTGGAGAGGAAAGGAAAAGAAAAGTCGGGAATCGAACACGTTATTTTACTGACTAGAAATTAAGAGTTTTTTCAGTCGCTTCTTAAAGCATGCCAAGGACGGAGCGAGTCTTATATTGGTTTGTAACTGATTCCAGAGTCTCACTGCATGGACAGTCAAGGACGACGTAAAAAAAGAGGAGCGGTGAACTGGAAAGGCCAATAGACAATCTCAATTTGAACGTAGCGCTAATCCATAATTGGAAAGACGCTGAGAATTTTCGGCGAGATAAGAGGGGGTGGTGGGACAGTTAAGGATAGTATACAATAAAGACAGTATGTGAAATTGCCGTCTATTTCTAACATTCAACCAGTTCAATGCCTTCTGGTATGAAGTTTTGTGATCGTACTTTCGTAGATTGAAAATAAATCTTAGACAAACATTTTGAAGACGCTGTAATTTGTCCAGCTGTTCCTCTGTAACATCCAAGTAACATACGTCCGCATAGTCCGGAACCGGAAAGAGTAGAGATTGTACGAGTAAAATTTTAGTTTTAGTAAGCAGGAATCTTTGCAACACTTTAAGGGAATGAAGGCCGAAGAAGATCCTTCGGCTTACCTCATTTATTCACTCTCTATGTTTGACTATCAGTTGGTATTAGGGGCAGCATCACCATCCCAGCAGCAAAAAACTTAACCTTACTTGCGCGTGGTACACCTGCTAGTAACTGACAAAACCCTGGCGATCGACTATCAGCAGTATATCGTTTGGTATAATCCAACATCTTTCCACATAAAAAGATAATGTAACGACTCCTTCCAAAGCAGTTCCAGTTATGTGGATGGTCTTGTCTCAGTTCTTCTGTGCTTCAGGATGACCACATGATGCAGAGCTGCCGCCCAAGTTGGATCGGGAGCGTGACTGGTCCAACTTTATAAATTTTACGTAGCCGGTAAATCAAAGATGGATTGTTCGAATGGGACTAAATTGTCAACCGTGGGTAAAATAAAATACCCTCCTATCTGGATTTCATCAGGATTACATCAAACAGCCTTCTATCTTGTTTCACGTCAAATTCATCAACTTACTTCGTCTTAACCCTTCCTTCCCGGTGATGTGTAACTATTATAGCAATACCAGTGTAGATACGTCAAATCTGACATCAGCATCGTAAAGTTTGACGTTTTTAATGGTATACGTGCTCAGAAAGTTTTGTCATACGAGTGATATTTGTGTTGTTTGTTAGTGTTCAAATCCCAAGCCAAGAGCTCCTATGAGGGGAACTTTTTTCTAAACGGCGCTTTAGAAATTGTCCTTGTATTATAATTTACAAATTAATATACAGTACCCGGCGGTAATTAATACACATCGGGCTTAAGAAAGATACTGTTGGCCATAATTGGCTAACTTCGGCTTTGTAGAGCGTCGTCTCTGTCCCTAGAACGCTTGACAACGACTGACAAATCGTGACGGAACACGTGTATGAATGACAGACACGACGCTCTACAAAGCCGAAGTTAGCCGATTATGGCCGACAGTCCCTTTCTTAAGCCCGGTGTATATTACTTACCGCCGGTTACGATACGTGCTATATTGCTATGACACATATTTTATTTATTTTAGTTTTTCTTCGTTATCCATTAATTTCAATTATGTTTTTGTTATTAATTTCAATTATGTTTTTGTTATTACTAATTTCAATTATGTTTTTGTTATTCATTAATTTCAATTATGTTTTTGTTATTATTAATTTCAATTATGTTTTTCTTATTATTAGTTTCAATTATGTTTTTGTTATTATTAATTTCAATTATGTTTTTGTTATTATTAATTTCAATTATGTTTTTGTTATTATTAATTTCAAATATGTTTTTGTTATTATGAATTTCAATTATGTTTTTGTTATTATTAAAATCAATTATGTTTTTGTTATTTTTGGGTACTGTACATGCTATATTGCTTTGACACATCTTTTATTTACTTTAGTTTTTCTTCGTTATCCATTAATTTCAATTGTGTTTTTGTTATTATTAATTTCAATTATGTTTTTGTTATTACTAATTTGAATATTTTTTTTGTTATTATTAATTTCAATTATGTTTTTGTTATTATTAATTTCAATAATTTTTTTTGTTATTATAAATTTCAATTATATTTTTGTTATTATTAATTTCAATTATGTTTTTGTTTTGTGGTTTCTATTGCTAAATTTGATATATAAAAATGCATTTTAGTATTATAAAATAAAATAAATCAAGTATCACGATATTTATATTAAATCCGTGATTTATATAATTGAGGTCAATTCATGTGATATGAAATATATCATAGTGTAGTGGTTTATGTTGTTTTTAACTTTATTTTATGTATTAGTTTCACGTGGCATTGACATTTTTATTTATTTTACACATGGCAAGAAATAAACATAATTTGCGAAAAAACAACAAGTAATTTAATGCGGACACACAATTTTTAAGGATCTGGATTTGTTGCATTTGTCGTGTCCCCAGTAAACTAGGTTTTTTGCCTGTATCTCACTGAGGACATATAGCATGAAAAAATTAATCGATACTTCTTTCCGATTTTGGATTATGTAAAACCCCGTTGCACATTCTCATCAACCTGACAAACAGTGACACTCAATTCCATATGTATACATCACGCGAAATCAAACTCCTCACATTTCATCACTCCAGACAGACCAAAACATAAATCCCACAATACTTGTATATCGCACACAGTCATAAAGCAAAAAAAATACATTTATTCAAAATATAAATATAAAACAATAAAAAAACAGCACACTCAAGAGCTCACACAAACCTCTTCCACAAGGTATTCCTCTTGCAAGCCCAAGTACTCAAACTCCTGTCGCAATAACAACCACGCTCCGGTCGACTGCCTAAACTGTTTTCTTCCCTTTACCTTTATTGAATTCGGCACCAAAATGAATCAAAACTATTTGTTTGTTTGTGTGTTGCATCGTTAAGGTGGTTTTTTTTATGGCTATTCATCTTCGTTAGGGTGTTTCTATGCAGTAAACAACGTTGAGTTGATTTCTTTCATTGAGAATATAGAATATAATCTAAAAGCGCAATCAGAGTGTTCAGCATCGGTACATAGTGGATAGTTGCCACTCAATTCTTGGAGATTCCGGCATGACTTCAATGAGTCTCATTAAAGATAAGAGATTCCTCGTTGGCCTATAGAACTTTGCAGAAATAAAAAACACAGTACGACGTTTCAGAAGACGATAATATATTTTGCGTCTCTTATATTTAGTCCATCGCGCATCGCAAGCACCGCTTATGTAGTCATTCTGCGCTAGTTCAACGCTTGTCACGCGTTTATCGCGCGCAGGGGCCGTCCAATCATATGTAGTGATAATGCGAGGGCCACACAAAGGGACGTTATATTACAATGCATCACAAACAATTTTACAGGTGATACAAAATAAATAAAAAATACTGATGTACGTGATAAGAATCTTTAGCTGTACTCGTAATAGCATAGACGAAATAAGTGGCGTACACTGTATTGCCAGCAAGAAAAAACACGTAAGTAGCGTTTCTATCGAATTTAATGGAATAATTTGTATTATACACGTATGTAGATCATTCTCCGTGTCTGAACTATCAACGATGGTACGTGTTTCCAGTAAAAGGCAACAGAGGTCACTCTATCATTCGTATCAATCCGTTCCTGCCCAGAGCATGTACAGTACTCGGCGGTAAGTAATACACATCGGGCTTAAAAAGGAGACTGTCGACCATAACCGGCTAACTTCGGCTTTGTAGAGCATCGTCTCTGTCGCACGATTGACTGACAAATCACGACGGAACATGTGTATGAATGACAGAGACGACACTCTACAAAGCCGAAGTTAGCCGATTATGGCCGACAGTCTCTTTCTTAAGCCCAATGTGTATCACTTACCTCCGGGTACTGTACATTGTTCCGAAATTCAGACAAACCAGCATGTATTGTAAGTCCTGTATATATTCCCCACAATCACATTCAGTGCTACTTTCGTTCAAGAAACCCCATCTCATATATATCAGGGAATTCTTGGTTCCTTTTGAATTCCATGTGATTGAGCCGCACTCTAATCTACTGCGAACTAGTTAGTTATAAACAGATATCATAACACCGACACCGTAAAATGCCCTAGAAACTCTGATCTACGACCTTCGAACACATATTCGAAATATTAGAACTATCGACTGTTGTTTTCCAATAATTTTTTTAGGCCATCTGGATCGATTCGCAGATCACATTCTGATGCACAACGACGATAATCGAGTTAGTAATTTCCTATGTGAACTCCACTAAGCCTTACATCGGATCATCTTCGGACCGATTAGCTACTCCGGTCTAGGACTTGTTGGACTATTTGAACTTCAGACCTTTAGCCGGTTTATATTGATTGCGCTGCGAGTAATTTTCCTTCTAACGTGACGTCAGACCTTCAGTTCGTCGTCACTACTATTCTTTTCACACTCGGGTATGTCGCCACTAGAGGAGTCCCTTTACACCTTATTTTGATGAGAACTTATTTCGTCTCCCATAAAAGCGTGATTGATAGAGGGATCGAACTGAACTATTTTTCAGAATTGGAAACAGTAGGGATTATACAAATAAAACTTTGATTTTAATGAGCAGAAATATTTTCTTCTCCTTAGTGTCATGCCAGGTCCCCCCAACGTTGACTATCACCTGAGAGTAAGCATATTTGTCCCCGGCAGCCCTAAAAAGATCCCCAACGCTCTTTATACCAGTCCAATCACGTATATTGCGGAGCCAGGAAATTTGCCTCCTGCCAACACCTATTCGACCCTCTATTTTGCCTTGAATGATCAGGTGCAGTAATTTGTATTTTTCTCCTCTAAGTACATGACCCAAATAGGACACCTTTCATATTTTAATATTAGTCAGCAACTCTATCAACTTTGGCTCTTTGAAAAACGCTCGTGTTGCTGACCATATCCGTCCAGGGTATCCGTAGCATTCTCCGGTGCATCCACATTTCGAATTCTTCCAGTCGGTTCATACAACCAACTTTAAGGGTCCATGATTCCACTCCATATAATAACACTGACCAAACGTGTATCATTTGACTAACCGACTAACAGGAATCTTTGCAGTTCTTTAAAGGAATGAAGGCTGAAGAAGATCTTCGGCTTGTTTAATTTATTCGATCTCGCCATTGTAATGTGTTATCCACAAACACTCCGAAATTTTCCCAATATTTCTGTAAACCAAGAAACTAACAGAATAAAACAATGGTCAGAATAAATATTGTGGTATTTGATCTACAAGAACGCTGTCGCTAACTACCAGACTTGACTGAATATTTCTGTTCTCAAATAACACATGTACAAACATTTGCTATCAACAATCATGCAACATTACGGTTACGTAACAAATTTACATATTTGAATATAATTTATTTTTTACGTAACGTAAACACGATGTTGTCACTGTTATTTATTGTTTGGATTATTTAATAGTAAAAAATAAACCCAATTCTTTATACAGTTAAAACCTATCATAATCATCATGGGTATAGATCATTCAGCCAGAAGAGTCATTTTGCAATAGTGTGAGTAACACAATAGTGTGAGTTTTTCTCTAAACTGACGTTTTAATTCCTAATTTTCATTATACTGACTTTCTAATGTATTGTATGATTTGTATCTATCTTTAAATAGGCCAAGATCCACTATGGATTAATACTAATTACGAACATTTCATTTTAGGTATAAAAATCGTATACCCCATCCCTAGCCAATGCGGACTAACGCACTGACTTTTGACAAATGTCACCAAATATTAGTTGGTTTTAAAAAACTGTCACATTTTTGCTAATTTGTAACAAGATGTATTAATTTGTCATTATTGTTAGTTTTATGTAATGTATTTACCTAAATAACTTGCTATTTATTAGAATCGAGGCTTATATTAAAGTTGATAAAATAATTAGAATTACTGAACGTCGTTACAAGGTTGTATTTGGGCCAATTTGTGAAATGTCACAGGGACCATGCTACATTTTCTCAAATATAGTACACATTGCTTCTAAAAACTTTAATATCTCTATAAATATAGTAAATACTGGGTTCAGATTTTAGGTATTCCTCCGTAATACATTTACGCATTGAATGAAAAAATAATATTAATAATAATAATAATTAGAATTTATCGGACACATCAGAGATATTTTGTGAAAATCGGGAATAAATTCACCTATACAATCAAACGTGTGTGACGTAGGTTTATTCATTCTAAAAAACCGCTATGGGTGAGGAAGCGACGCTATTCACGTCTCACTCTCACTCTACTTTAGTATAGTATATGGGAACGCAAGAAATAGAATCTCAGTTCGCAATTGTGTTTCTTCCTTCGAGGTATAACATACACAATGTACTATAAGTCCGCTTCAGGTCTCAGTAGCTCTCGGGCATCCATTTTAGGTGGTCGCTTCGCCCGTTTTGTAAACGTCGGCCGATGTTTTTTTCATGTTTTAAGCAATTAAATTTCAAGTTTTATCACTTTTGACTTCAAATTTTATTAATTTAATCGATTGGCTATGAATATTCTTATTTTTTTAATTTTAAATCGCTCATTTTTACATGTGTATTGATGTGTATTGAATACACAGCACTGGAACGCGCCGATTTTTTTTAGCACAAGAAGGGAAAGGTTAATACTGTTGTGGACTATATGTTTTGGATACTTGGACCCCTTATTTTTATTTTATTTTAGGATAAATAGTATTTAAACAAATAACGATATAACAATTAGTAACTAAACGTTGATTAACTAAAAAAAAAAAGAAAATTAAATACTTCAAGTAAATGGATGAAACATGGACCAAAATAATAGTGTATTTGTTCGTGCCTGGACTGAAAACAACTTAAAAACGAGAATTGTTACGGGAGTACGTAGATTTTGTACAGTGTTGTGACCATGGGGAAAACTATGAAACGTCTGATGCAGGAGATAAGCACTGTCGGGAACATGGGAGCAGCTATGGCTTTGACGTCGAGACACCACCATCATCCGCAAGACTATGGTGAGATATCTCTTTGAAATTCATTCCCTTCCTATGGTTCTTCAAATGTATGACCTGTTAATACTCGTCTGTATTGTCATCTTTGAAAAAGAACAGTTATACACGTTGCACTAAAAACGCAGCTGAATTATACCTGCGCGGCGTCACAGCAGAGGTTACCGAATGCGAAGCTGTAAGAGCGCGTTCTTTAATATTGATAAATCCATTTTTAGCTCGCGGGCTGTGCAAAAAGAGGTCTTATTTCTGATACCAATAAAACTTAAACGGGTTGTAAAGATACTAATGATGAATTTTATATTGTTTCCTTCCAGGAGATATGATTAGCGCTGGACGAATCTCCTCGGGCTGGCAGGTGGATGATGACCTCGAGATAGACCTACCTGGAGAACTGGCCAGCCCCTCCTACAACATGAGGTAACCATATAATTTCTTTACTTTTCGGCGTACTTCCATATAGCCTTTGTCTTTTACTTCATAAGCAGTGAATTATATCTTGGTTGGTTTTATTACATTGACTTAAGAAGGACCAATTATTATTGTTATTATTCAATCTACACTCTGATATAGTTTTCAAGGAAGCACTATATAACTTGAATCTGGGGGTCAAAGTGAATGGTGTATGTGTCAATAACATCAGGTACGCAGATGATACGATTGTTCTGGCAGACAGTATTGACGGCCTTCAAACGCTTATAGATAGAATTGATGGAGCCGGTGTGAGGCTGGGGCTGAACATGGACGTGAGTAAAACTAAGCTCATGGTGTTTGGCCGGCAGGATCACGCAGGAGCACGGCTTACATTGGACGGTGCTGATATAGAGAGAGTGGAAACATTTAAATACCTCGGAAGTATCCTAGTGGAAGACCTCGACCCAGAAACCGAAGTCAAGCGCAGAATTGAATCGTCTCGTGCGACTTTTAATAAAATGAGAAGTGTATTCTGCGATGATAATCTAAACTTGAAACTTCCACAGCGGTTAGTAAAATGCTACGTTTGGTCAGTGTTATTATATGGAGTGGAATCATGGACCCTCAAAGTTGGTAGTATGAACCGACTGAAAGCATTCGAAATGTGGATGCACCGGAGAATGCTACGGATACCCTGGACGGATATGGTCAGCAATACGAGGGTTCTTCAAAGAGCCAAAGTTGATAGAGAGTTGCTGATTAATATTAAAATCCGAAAGGTGTCCTATTTGGGTCATGTACTTAGAGGAGAAAAGTACAAATTACTGCACCTGATCATCCAAGGCAAAATAGAGGGTCGAAGAGGTGTTGGCAGGAGGCAAATCTCCTAGCTCTGCAATATACAAGATTGGACTGGTATAAGGAGCGTTGGGGATCTTTTTCGGGCTGCCGGGGACAAAGATGCTTACTCTCAGGTGATATTCAACGTTGGGGGACCTGACATGACACTAGAAAGAAGAAGTACCAAAAGTCGTCTGGTTAATTCTTTAATATTCTCCATAGCACTGTATGGAGTGGAAACATAGACGATTAGAAGGAAGGAATCAAAAATGATAGGTGCATTCGAGATGTGGTGTGGAAGGTGGATGCTCTGTATCCTATGGACCGCAAGGTGTACCAACTTCTCTATCATCCAACTAACGTAGATTACTGAAAGACTTTCGACAACATGCAGGACAAGAATCATAACATAGTTTGGGTATGTTGCGAGAAGTAATGATAAAAGTCTAAAGAAGCTAGTGGTCACGGAGACAGTTGAAAGAAGGCGAGCAAAAGGCAGGTATACAATGAGATAGACGGGTCAAATAAAAGAGGTGACAGGATCCTCTTGAAGCGACCGGATCCTCGTGTACCCAACATAGCCCAGCAGGGTCTGGAAGGATGGAAACAGGTGGTGCGCCAAGTTCGAGACCACGGCACCAACAATGAAGAAGACTTAACTTGATTTAACATTATTTTTTCTTCAAAATAAAAAAAAATTACCTTCAGTTGTATACAAAGAATCAGGTTTGATTTTATGAACAGCGATAGTGTTTGGGAACAACGTCAATGAGGCATTGAAACATGTATACTTGAATCGGATAGTATCAAAATCTGCTAAGATAACAGTCCGTAATAGTATTTTGATGCCACCTTGGATGTATGGAAGTGGAACGTGGACGTAGAAAAATACTGATAGAAGCCGAATAAATGATGTGGAAATGCATTGAAAAGAATATACGGGATCACAACCATTAGGCGACACTAATATGTATTGTCATTTTTGCTGCTGTTGATATTACACGGTTGTTGTATATATTATTAAGTTCTCCGTTCACCTTGTTTCCTGTCGTTATCCTTCTTTCAACTCGCCCATCACACGCAACATAGTATGTTAATTGTGTTTTGTTTAATCAAACACTGTTTACTCCCCTGATGATGAGGGGAACACCTTGAAACCGGTAGGGTTATGCCGTTATAAAGGGTCTTTCAAATTGAGCGTTTTTTTTTTAATTTTTGAATAAAACACAATTTGCTTTGATTTCAAAAAACTTTTTATTGGTCATTGAAGTATACATTTCAACACAAAAAAACAACATCTGCCAAATGTCCACCTCTTGCAGCTCCACAGATAATCACTCTTTTGTCAAAATTTTCCATGAGATTTTGGCATAATTGCGGTTCAAACTCGCCAATAAGGCGAATAATTTCGTTCTTCAGCTCAGGAATTGATCGGGGGTCATTCTTATAGACCTGGCTTTTCACGTAACCCCCAAGAAAATAGTCCAACGGTATCAGATCACATGATCTTGGTGGCCAATTAACATCACCGTTTCCGGAGATTACAATACATAAAATAATTCAAAAATTTCAACGCATTGTTGTATTGTATACGACTCCATTTTTATAAATGTCATACATTACACTTCTTTAATGTCACAAGACCCAGGCAAGTTCGCGGTACCATCTAGTTTTATCCAAGAATTGAGAGAGATTCTCTTGAATTAAATTCCATATAACCATTTACTAATCATAAAAAAAAACGTAAACAAATGGAATAAAAGCAATGCATAAAATCAACTTTTCCCAGGAGCTAAGAAGTTTCACTTCTACCACGCGAGAGTCTCACGCATCTGTTTTTTTTTTCAGTGACGCCCTCCTGTCTCTTCCCGTGTTCAAGGAAGAAGCACCCTCTCCCACAGGCGGCACCTCTTCCAGTCCACCATGGCTGAACAGACAGAACAATCTGGTAAGAAAATAGGTTAATAATCTTTGGTATCACTTTAAATTGATGTTATCAAGAAAATAAATACGCTATGTCCTAAGAGTACTTGTAAAATAACGAAGTTACTGTTTTTTTATTCGTGATAAAAAAAAAATCTGATTTTTTTACTCACAATACAATATTTACAGTTTTTTATTACTCATAATACAGTATTTACAGTTTTTTTATTTATGGTACAATATTAACGGTTTTTGATTACTCATTATACAATATTCACAATATTTTATTACTCATGATATATTATTTACAGTTTTTTATTACTCATGTTACAATTTCACTGTATTTTATTACTCGTGATACAATTTATTTTTTATTTATTTATTTTACACATGACGAGAAATATACATAATTTGCGAAAAAAACAACAGGTAATTTAATTTGGAGACACAATTTTAATGCATCTGGGTTTGTTGCCTTTCATTTTTCGTGTCCCCAGTAAACTAGGATTTTGCCTGTATCTCACTGAGGACATATAGCATAAAAAATAAATTGATACTTCCTTCCGATTTTTGATTATATATGATAAAACCCCGTTGCGCATTCTCATCAACCTGACAAACAGTGACACGCAATTCCATATGTATATATCACGTGGAATCAAACTCTTCACACTTCATCACTCCAGACAGACCAAAACATTAATCCCACAATATACCGCACATAATCATAAAAAAAATTATATATACCATATACAAAAATACAAATATAAAACAACAAAAAACACCACACTCAAGAGCTCACACAAACCCTTTCATTTCTCTTGCAAGCCCAAGTACTCAAACTCCTGTCGCAACAACTACAACGCTCCGATCGACTGCCTAAATGGGTTTCCTACCTTTACCTTTATTGAATTCGGCACCCCATTGTATGTATTTATATTTAATACAATATTTTACTTTTTCGATTACTCATGAGCTATATTACTTATATATGTTAGTTTTTTTATTCATGATACAATATTCACAGTATTTTATTACGCATAATACAATATTTCAATTTTTTGATTACTCGTGATATATAATTTACAGTATAAGATACAATATATGCAGCTTTTTATTTCTCATGATATATTACTTACAGATTTTTATTACTCATGATACAATATTTACAATTTTTTATAACTTATTATAATATATACACTTTTACTTAACGTTTTTTAATACTCACGATACAATATTCACAGTATGATACAATATTTACATTTTTTGATTACTCATGATATATCACTTAGGCTAAGGCCACACCAAAGTGCTTCGCTTAGTGCTAAGCTAGGTGCTACGCGACTAATAGACTAGGTTACTATAATAGTCACGTAGTGTGGCGCGAAGTGTGCAGTGTGGCCACTGCGATAGTATGCGGTGCGTTGGTTCACTAGCATATGTCACCTAGCTCGCAGCGTAGCTCTAAGCACCAAGTGAGGCTACTACCTGTGTGGCCGTAACCTTACAGTTTCTACTACTTATGAAACAATATTCACAGTATTTTATTACTCATGATACAATATTTACTTTTTTTGATTACTCACGATATATGACTTAGGCTAAGGCCACACCAAAGTGCTTCGCTTAGTGCTAAGCTAGGTGCTACGCGACAAATAGACTAGGTAACTATAATAGTCACGTAGTGTGGCGCGAAGCGTGCAGTGAGGCCACTGCGATAGTATGCGGTGCGTTGGTTCACTAGGATATGTCACCTAGCTCGCAGCGTAGCTCTAAGCACCAAGTGAGGCTACTACCTGTGTGGCCGTAACCTTACAGTTTCTACTACTTATGAAACAATATTCACAGTATTTTATTACTCATGATACAATATTTACTTTTTTTTTATTACTCATGATATTATATTACATTACTTACAGTTTTTAATCATGATACAATATTCACAGTGTTTTACTACTCATGATACAATATTCGCATTATTTTACTACTCATGATAAAATATTCACTATATTTTAGTACTCATGATAAAATATTCACTATATTTTACTACTCATGATAGTACTCATTCACAGTATTTTATTACTCATCTCGCAATATTTACAGTTTTCAATTACACATGATACGATAATTACAGTATTTCATTACTCATAATGGAATATTTACTTTTTTTTTATATTTCATGATATCGACAGTTTCTTATGCAATACATTACAAATACATGTCAATTCAAAATACCCTGATTTTTGTGGACATAGAGAACTATTTAATAATCTTTCTTTATCAATCAGACGTGTTTTATTCCTTACTGGTAGTTTTCAGTTCAGTTCAGTTCAGTATGATCCCATCACCAACACAGTTGTTCAGTTCAGTTCGATCCCACCACCAACACAGTCGTTCAGTTCAGTTCAGTTCGATCCTACCACCAATACAGTTCTTCAGTTCCGTTCATTTTGATCCCATCACCAACATGGGTGTAAAAATTAGTGTTCTACCAGAGCGATCTACACCAGAAGATAGGTATTATAATTGGGTAAGAAGAAAGGATAGAGTGCTATTCATATATTTCGCCTCTACATCCATAAACCTTTTCATACAGCTCCGACAATTCCTCTGATTTTTTTACATTTTCTTCTTTCAAAATATCGTACACTTGATCTAACCATACTTTTCTTGGTCTTCCTCTACCACACATTCTACTCACATTTACACTGCGTATTTGTTTTGTAAGTATTTCTTCAATTATTCGTTCCTCGTGTCCAAACCATCTCAGAGTGATATTTTTATATTATATTACACTTTCGTTGTATACAGTACAACATGGCGAACGTATTGCCATATGCCAATCTCTTCCAACCAACCAAAAATATGTTTTAAGAGGCCTTAAGCAAAGACCAGATCAGAATCATTAAAAAAAAAACCTGGGTACCAGGAAGATTTGAATCACAATATCCGGGATGGTAGACAGACGTCTTATCAACTACGCCTTGGAGGTCATCTTCATCTTACTCAACACATAAGCCTTAAGTTCACCCTCATCCCTTATCAATTAATTATGTACTCTCTTATACGAAGATACCCCATGCATTATTCTATGTGCACACATTTCTACAGTATTTATTAGTTCCTTTAAGTTTTCCATGTTTCACTCCAGTACATTAAAGTTGGTACTAAAACACTGTTATGGACTATCGTGGCACACATATTTCGCCTCATCTACATCCATACACCTTCTAGGACCTTAAAAACTAAGCCACTGAGATTATCACCTTACTTAATTCATCAATCTTTACCTTGTTTTCCTAACCACTTCATTCTGCATTCTATTATGCATTGTCACCCTATTGTATTCTTCCCAGTGCTTACATTTTTGTAGCATTCATTCGCCTATTTTCAGTCTAGTTCCACGTCCACGTTTCACATCTATAAATCAAATATATTACTAAAATTCTGATGTGGAATATCTAACATCTTGACAGATTTTGATACTGTCCGGTTCAAGTATACATATTTGACTTTATTTCCTATCGCTATACCACGTTCTACCTAGATGTCAGAATTCTTCAACTTGCTCCAATCTTTCATTACTCATTCATATATCTTATTTACTGTTCCTTTCACACTTTTCCATCACGATGACTTGTGATTTGACTGACATTTATTTAACAGATGAATCAGTAAATAACAATTGGTCGTATATCCCAAAATGGAACCAGTTCAAAAATGTAATAATTGTTTCAGATGACCAATGGCATGGCAATAAACAACAACACGGCCAACTGCAGTCCAGAACAGCACTCTCCCAACGTGGGACAGATCCAGGGACAGAACTGCACTTCTCGCACTCAGCAGCAAGGTAACATTCCAGCACCTTCAATCTGTTCTTCATTTCATATGGTAACGAAGTTATCATAAATTCTTTTCCTCAAGTATAATTTTTTTACATCGTCCGAAAATTTTCAGCGTCTTTCCGATTGCGCTACGCTCAAACAGATATTGTTTATTGGTCTTCCCAGTTCCTCGCTCTTCTTTTTTTACGTCGTTCTTTACTGTCCATGCAGTGAGACTCTGGAACCAGTTACAAACCAATGTTAAACTCACTCCGTCCTTGGCATGCTTTAAGAAGCAAGTAAAAAAGCTCTTAATTTCAAGTCAGTAATATAACATGTTTCATTCCTGTTTTTCCTTTTCTCTCCACCATCCCTTCCTTTTCTTTTGACTGACAATACCTCACTTTTACTTTTACTATGTATAATATATTATATTGCAATTTGCTTTATTAAACACTGTTTATTCCACTTTTTGTAATGGTATAACCCTACCGGTTTCAAGGCTTTCACCTCATCATCACGGGAGCACAAATAAGACCTTGTTTGTGCTCCCTGATGATGAGATGAAAGCCTTGAAACCGGTTGGGATATACCGTTACAAAAAGTGGAATGTACAGTGTTTCATAAAACAAATTACAATGTCTTTAACCCTTCCTTCCCTGTGATGTGTAACCAGTACACATTGCTTCTAAACACTTTAGTATCTCTATAAATATAATAAATACTGGGTTCATATTTTAGGTATTCCTCCGTAATACATTTACGCATTGAATGAAAAAATAATATTTGTAATAATTAGCACTTATCGGCCACATCAGAGATATTTTGTGAAAATCGGGAATAAATTCACCAATACAATCAAACGTGTGCCAGTGTGTGATATAGGTATATTCATTATAAAAATCCGTATGGATGAGGAAGCGAAACTATTCACGTCTCACTCTACTTCGGTATATGGGAACTCAAGAATAGAATTTCAGTTCCCTCGCTTCTCTCGCTTCAGTAGCTCTCGGGCATCCATTTGAGGTGGTCGCTTCGCTCGTTTTGTGAACGTCGGCCGATGTTTTTTTCATGTTTTCATCAATAAATTTCAATTATTATCACTTTTGACTTCAAATTTATATTAATTTAAGCGATTGTCTATGAATATTCTTATTTTTCCGATTTTAAATAACTCATTTTTACATGCGTATTGAATACACAGCACCGGAACGCACGGATTTTTTTAGCACAGGAAGGGAAAGGTTAAACCTCTACAGTGTTAATGCCTTAACTTTAAATAAAATATAATATAGTATACTCGTATTGTTCATAATTTTTTTAAAAGTGAATAATCGTTCAAATGTGAATAATATTATTTGCGACCATGCAACTTCCTTTATTTACTTTGTCTGGTTGGTCGGAAGAGATTGCCACCAGGCAATAAGTCCGGCAAATTGTCTTTACAGTAAAGTGTTAAATAAATATAATGTAGTGATTGTATTGTGTTACATATTCATTGTATCCATCTGGCGGGCTTATTGTCATGTGGCAATCTCTTCATGGAGTGACAATATATGTTAAGTTGATATGGTTTGGGAATGTGGAACGAATGAATAAAGAAAAACTAAGAAAACAGATATATAGTGCAAATGTGAGTGGAAGGCGTGTAAGAGGAAGATCAAAGAAAGTATGATTAGATCAAGTGTACGATATTCTGAAAGAAGGAAAAATAGAATGTCGTAGAAGTTGTATAGATATAAAAGAGGCTTAAGATGTGTGTCGAGATAGTAGAGTGTGACGCTCTGTCCTCTCTGCCAATCCCGACAAGGAAATGGCGTGATGGTATGTATGTACATTATTATAAATTGTCAGCTCGTATTTCAATAATCCGGCCTCCGTGGTCAAGTTGGTGAGACGCCTGTCTTCTAACGTGTATGTTTCGGAGGATTCGATTCCTGCTTGAACCCAGATTTTATCATATTCGTTAATGATATTCGAAAACAAGTAAATATAGAAAGTCAGAGATATTATACGGTTGTTATATAATAAGGTGTATCTATGTTGAAGAGATGAAGGATGTGTATCGAGTTAGAGAAGTACGGCACTCTGTAATATCTGCCTACCCGGACAGGAAAATGATGTGATGATATGAATGGCGAAGTGCCAAACCAGCCTATAATTTTTGCCAAACCAGCCTATACTTTTTGCCAAACCAGCCTATACTATGTTTTTTTATTCATTGAACAGATACATTCTAAAACTACTTCAATAAGAATACAAAAATGAATCTAATATTATGACAAGATTATTTGATGATTAAAATTGTTTTGTTTGATAGGCAAATTTGGCATAAAACTAAATCATGAAAATCGCTTTGTCAAAAAAAAATGATAGATGGCAGCAGTAGTACCTAACATTTAGAATTATGAAGTAAAGGCACTTCTGGCTTATAAAGAAACGTTGTGTGACTCAAATTTTAACACTAACTCATTTTTTGGTTTTGTTGGATAGGCTGGTTTGGTTCTACGCCACTCGTATGTAAGTGTATATTTTTGTAAAAATGTTTGTTTTCTTGAGAAATATTTGATTGTTTCTAGTCTATGACAGTTTATGTTTCGTCATTGAATATGTTTAATTTGTTATTGTAACAGTTTTATGTGTAACAGTTGTTGCGTTATATTTGATGCATTAATCATTTTAATTGATTATCTATGTTAGTATTGCTGTGCACAATGTTCCATTGTATTTAAAGTCTATTCCTTGATTGATTCTAGTCAATAACAGTTTATTTTTCGTCATTTGAACGTGTCTTTTTCGCTATTGTAACAGTTTTATAGATTTTTGCGTGGTATTTGGCGAATTGATAGTCTTTGGAAATAAGGTAAACGGAGCACTTACTATTAAAGGGTATAATAAGTGAGCTGTATGAGAGATGTCTAGTAAAACGTTTTAAAATGAATGTAGCGAAATCAAAGGTTATGGAAAAGAAACTTATAAAAGATCATGTATTAACATGCCTATAAATGGAGCAAAGTCCTATTTATAAAAAAACATGTCATACGAAATAACCAAAAATATTCCAAGTCACATAAAGCCAGCTTTTTACACTAATTTTAATCTCCGGAAACTCTTATTTAACGGGAAAGGCAAAAATGGAATACTTAGCAACAGTGCTGTGTATACACTTTTATGTGCTGACTGTGATCATTTCTATATAGGAAAGACAGGAAGATCTTTTGAAAAGAGATTTCGTGAACACAAATCCGCCTTAACAAATCCTCTAATTTATTCTGAAATGGATAATCATTGTCACCGTGAAAACCATACTTTTTCTATCGATGATGCCAAATTCTTACATATCAATAGTAACGGAAATAAATTGGACAGATTAGATGACCTAGAAATTTCTAAGTCAGTGCATCGCGTCGGGGTGAACATCTGGTAAACACATATATCCCAAAAATCTCTCCGCTGCTGGCCGAGATCGTCCCTTACCCCTCAGTCCCCAACCGTTGAAGCGTGTATATCGGTACCAGTTCGAACAGAATTTAATCTTGTTTGTGCTCCCCTAAAGATGAGGTAAAAGCCTTGAAACCGGTAGGGTTATACCGTTACAAATAAGGGAAATAAACAGTGTTTGATAAAATAAATTTAAAAAAGGTTATGGCTGTAGAAAGAAGTGTGGTAAAAAGTGTGTGCGATGTATGGGATAACTCAGAGAAACTGGAGCAGGTTGATGGGTTCTGTTATCTGGGCAGTATGTTTATGTGTGATGGGGGGAGTTGAAAGGGGCATTGAAAGATGAGTAGCGACTGGGAACAAGGTAAATGGAGCACTTAATGTTATATACAAAAACCACGCAATATCAACAGTAGCAAAAATGACAGTACATAATAGTATGTTATTGGCGATTGATGTATGGAAGTGAAACTTGGATTTGGCAGAGCAAGGATAAGAGTAAGATTAATGCCGTGAAGATACATGCAATTAGGAAAAAATGTGGATCGTCAATGTTTAAAGACGGTATAATGAAGACGTCAGAAATGAATGCATGGATAAATTCTTTGAGTAAGGAGCTTTAAAATGGTTTGGAGATGTGGAGAGAATGAACGATGAAAGAATAAGTAAGCAAATATATAAGTCAGAAGTGCAAGGTGTGCGTGGAAGAGGTAGACCGAGGAAAACGTGGCTGGACCAGATTTTGAAAGAAGGTAAAGTGAAAAGTATGAATAATAAAAGATTATACATGGTGAAATGTATGAATTTAGAAGAGGTGAAGGTTGTGTGCTTGGATGGAAAAGTTTGGAGATCTGTTTTCGCTGTCTACTCCGCAAGAGACACGGCATGATGATATATATAACATATATAGAAAATCTTGTTTTTGGTTCATTTTCTTGAGTAATATTTCACTAAATCGAATTTTATTGAAAAGTGTCATGTAAAGGGACTTTCAAATTGAGCGGTTTCTTTAATTGTATTTTTTTTAAATTCTTGAATTAAAAATTGAAAAAAAAATGGAGTTAAAGAACACACAATTTGCTTTGATTTCAAAAAACTTTTTATTGGTCATTGAAGTAAAATGTATGACATTTAAACACAACAAACAATATCCGCCGAATGTCCACCTCTTGCAGCTCCACAGGTGTCCACTCTTTTGTCAACATTTTCGATGACATTAACCGCATTGGCATAATTGCGGTTCTAACTCACCAATAACGCGAATAATTTCGTCCTTCAGCTCAGGAATTGATCGGGGGTAATTTTTATAGACCTGACTTTTCACGTAATCCTGGAGAAAATAGTCCAACGGTGTCAGAACACATGATCTTGGTGGGCAATTAACATCACCGTTTCCGGAGATTACAATACATAAAATAATTCAACAATTTGAACGCGTTGTTGTATTGTATACGACTCCATTTTTATAAATGTCATACATTACACTTCTCAAATGTCACAAGATCCAAGCAAGTTCGCGACGCCATTTGTGTTTTATTCAAGAATTAAAAAAACTGCTCAATTTGAAAGACACTTTACTTGTAGAGCCTAAACCTTAAAGAAAAGTAGAAAGTCAGAGAAATCGTAGAGGCTGTATCAGAAGGTGTATGAATGTGGACGATGCTAAGGATGTGTGTCGAATTAGGAAAGTATGGCACTCTGTCCTCTACCTACCCTGACAGGGAAATGGCGTGTTGGTATTTATATATATATGTAATATTGAAAAAAAAAATGTTTATCGCTCAATCTCAAAGTTGGTTCAACTGTCAAACCTGTTTTTAATCTTTGTGTTGTTTCCCCAGGGATGGTGCACGTGAACAGTGGCCAGATGGGACAGATGGGGATGGCCCAACACAATCAACAGATGGCCAGCTTCGCCTCCGGAGGGGCAGTACAGCAGGGGGCCACCACTGACCAGACCGTCATGGACGTGGCCAATGGTAAAATCTTTCTCCGGTTTATTAATTGCACATTTTCCAATGTAGTATAGCTAACATGTGCGATGGTGTGGAATGATTTGTCTCCTAGTGTCAAAGATATGAGTGGCGTGTGCAGATTTAGGAAGCACTTAATCTTTTTTGAGAGGTGTTGTCAAAATTAATAATTGGGTTCGAATCTAAATCGATGAATCGAATGAGGTGCATGGCCGCGCGGTAACGCGCTGGACTTCCGTGCCGAAGGTAATCGGTTCAAACCCCGTGCTATGCTACTCACCTCGAACGACACAGGCACTTTTTTCCGCCTAGTGTTCGAGGGTATTAAGGATATTTTTTGAGACCATTTTACTTTCTTAATTTACTTTTGTCTGGTTGTTTGGAAGAGATTTCCACCTGGCAATACATCCACCAAATTGTTTTTACAGTTAAGCATTAAATAAATAAAAAAATAAATGAAAACCAGACGGGAATCCTTTCGTTAAAAAATCTATGTTCAAATAAGAATCGAATGATGGCAAACATCTTACCAAATAAGCTATAGAGGTCGTCAAAATAAGAAAGTATGTCGCTCTGTCCTCTCTCCATACACAAGCTTGTTGTCCTCCCCGCACTTCTCTATAGGTCTGAGACTTGGGTTCCCTATAGAAGGCACATTCAAAGCCTTAAAATGTTCCACCAGCGTTTCCTCCGCCGAATTATTCGGATCCACTGGAGTGATCATGTCACAAATGTTTCGGTCCTGCAACGCTCCAACTGTAAACCTATAGAAGATATGGTTGTAAAGGCGAAATTGCGGTGGACCAGGCATGTGATACGCATGGGCGATCAAATACTCCCAAAACGCGTCTTGTACGGGGAAGTGGTGGGCAAGCGAAGAGTTGGTGGGCAGAGGAAGCGCTATAAGGACAGTCTACGAGAGTCACTGACTTTGTATGGGGCGCCTGAGGACTGGGAGCGAGTGGCTCAGGACCGTGAGGGGTGGAAAGCCGTATGCTCTCGGGCTGATGGCGTCTCAGCGGCTAGACGTGTGAGAAACAGTCAGCGCGCTGCGAACATGCGTCAACATGCCCAGGCGGCTCAGCAGGGTCCAAATGTCTGTGATATTTGCTGGAAGGAGTGCACATCTAGAATCGGGCTGTTTCGTCACAGAAGATCACATGATTGACGTGGAAGAACGGTTCAAGATTGATGTTGGAGTGCCGAGGGGATCCTCGAATACGAGGCCCTACAACGACGCTTACCCAAACAGGAAAATGGCATGAAGGTATATATCTTCTTTTTCTTCCTAGTGCCATGTCAGGTTCCCCCAACTTTGACTATCACCTGAGAGTAAGCATCTTTGTCCCCGGCAGCCCGTAAAAGCTCCCCGACGCTCCTCATACCAGTCCAATCACGTATATTGCGGAGCCAGGAGATTTGCCTCCTGCCAACACCTCTTCGACCCTCTATTTTGCCTTGGATGATCAGGTGCAGTAATTTGTACTTTGCTCCTCTAAGTACGTGACCCAAGTACGACACCTTTCGGATTTTAATATTAGTCAGCAACTCTCAATCAGCTTTGGGTCTTTGAAGAACCCTTGTGTTGCTGACCATATCCGTCCAGGGTATCCGTAGCATTCTCCGGTGTATCCACATTTCGAATGCTTCCAGTCGGTTCATACTACCAACTTTGAGGGTCCATGATTCCACTCCATGCAATAACACTGACCAAACGTAGCATTTGACTAACCGTTGTCGAAGTTTCAACTAAGACTTAAGAAAAAATATTCTAATCTCTTCTTATTGGAGAGTAAAATTAGGATTTTGCCTATAGAGGCATTGCCACTCTGCTCTGATCTGACTTGGAGAACCAAGACCAAACGTAGCATTTGACTAACATTATGGTATGTATGCAAGTATGAATATTTGAACAGTGAAAAATTTTCATTTTACCACTGTATTTACTTTTCGTGTTCCACTTTGTTTGACCTCGTACATAATAAATAACACACATTTATAATGAAATATTAAATTATATTCCAGGTCTGCTCCTCTGTTCTCCTCACAGCTCGATAGAAAACTTTGCCAACTGCAATGGCAAACCTCTCATCCAGCAGATGTCCGAAGTCGTAGGATCTCCAGACAATCGGTAAGTGAGGTGGTCTTGTCTCTTTCTTCTATGATCATGAATATCAGCATCTCGAGACATTGAGTGCTATGGAGATGATTTTGCCCTACTTTCTCCTTTCACAAGAGTGACGCCTGATTTGGTGCAGTGCGGGCTGTCCGCCTTTAGACGACTCGATAGAAAACTTCTAATGTAGCAGATGTCCGATGCAATAGGATCTCCAGATAATTGGTTAGTTTAGTAATTTAACACCCTACCGTGTTCATGAATATCGGTAACTTGAGACATTGGGTGTTGCTGTTTGTGGTATGCATATGTTGATTTTGTCTGTACGCATCTGTGTTCCCTTTTCCCATTGATGTCAAGAGTGACGTCCGATTTGATGCAGTGCGGCCTGTCCGTCTTTGGACGACTTGATAGAAAACTCTGCTAACTGTAATGGAAAACCTCTCTCTTACGCTTGTGGTATGCACGTGTTGACTTTGGTAGGGTGTTGGCTGAAAAAAAAATTGATGTGTCCTCGCAGCCCTGGTCGCCCTCTATTAGTGGGAGTGTATTTTAACTGGGGGAAGGGGGTTTTATGAGTTTTTTTTAGCCCAGACCTTTTGATAGCTTCTCTCTCAAATGTATTTTCTTCGACATTTTCGTGAGATATAAAAGGGTCTTTCAAATTGAGCGGTTTTTTTTTAATTCAAATTTTTTTAATTCTTGAATAAAACACACAATTTGTTTTGATTTCAAAAAACTTTTTATTGGTCATTGAAGTATAATGTATGACATTTTAACACAAAAAACAATATCCGCCAAATGTTCACCTCTTGCAGCTCCACAGATGTAGACATAATTGCGGTTCTAACTCACCGATAACGCGAACAATTTCGTCCTTCAGCTCAGAAATTGATCGGGGTTCATTCTTATAGACCTGGATTTTCACGTAACTTCAGAGAAAATAGTCCAACGGTGTCAGATCACATGATCTTGGTGGCCAATTAACATCACCGTTTCCGGAGATTACAATACATAAAATAATTCAACAATATGAACGCGTTGTTGTATTGTATACGACTCCATTTTTATAAATGTCATACATTACACTTCTCAAATGTCACAAGACCCAGGCAAGTTCGCGACACCATCTATGTTTTATCCAAGAATTAAAAAAACTGCTCAATTCGAAAGACCCTTTACTTCTTGTTATTTTATTATTCTATTGTAGGTTGATGTAGGTTGGTGTAATTTTGTTATTCTAGGTTGATGTACTTCTTGTTATTTTGGCATAATTGCGGTTCTACTTCACCAATAACGCGAATAATTTCGTCCTTCAGCTCAGAAATTGATCGGGGTTCATTCTTATAGACCTGGATTTTCACGTAACTTCAGAGAAAATAGTCCAACGGTGTCAGATCACATGATCTTGGTGGCCAATTAACATCACCGTTTCCGGAGATTACAATACATAAAATAATTCAACAATTTGAACGCATTGTTGTATTGTATACGACTCCATTTTTATAAATGTCATACATTACACTTCTCAAATGTCACAAGACCCAGGCAAGTTCGCGACGTCATCTGTGTTTAATCCAAGAATTTAAAAAAAACCGCTCAATTTGAAAGACCTTATATATGTAATTTCAGGATATATATTTATGTACATACTATGTTTGTATCTATAAACTTATATTCATTTATTCCCCTTTCACATTGATGTGAAGAGTGACGCCCGGTTCGGTGCAGTGCCAGCTGTCCACTTTTGGACGGCGGGAAGGTCGTTTTGATAATGGTTACAGATGGAATAAAACGATTTGCATTATTTTTTTTGCAGTTTCCAATACGTGTTAGCAGCGGCTACGTCCATTGCGACCAAGTGCAACGAGGATACCCTGACCTATCTGAACCAGTGCCAGTCCTACGAGATCAAGTTTAAGAAGTTGGGAGACCTCAGCTACTATAGAGGCAAGATTGTGAAGGTGAGGTATTGTACCGTATAAACCCTTTGAATGTACGGAAATTCAGACATAATTCAGTCACATGATGGACCGTATAGATAAACTTTACTTACTGATTAGAAAGTACGATTATATCACTTCATACCAGAATATATCACTTCGTAGCGCTATCATATATCACTTCATAGCACATCATATCACTTCATAGCTCTACTATTTCTATTGTTTAATATCCTTAAGTGTTCCGCTGCCCTCTCTTATCTCTAATTCATCGTCATTCTCTGTTAACCCTCACATATCATCAGCATACAACAATCCGCACTCATTTCTATTCGACATTTGTGTGCCACACATTGACCTCTGTAGTTTCTTCACACATTAATCTATGTAAATATCAAATAACAAGGGTGACAAAACACATCCTCGTTTTACCTCTTTTGAAATATTACCAAGTATTCATTGCATTTAATTGAGCAATATTTCACATAATTTATTGTGTATAGTTAAGGCATTAATGTTGTGGAGGTTTAAAGACGTTGTAAGTTGTTTTATCAAACACTGTTTATTCCCCTTTTTGTAACGGTATAACCCTACCGGTTTCAAGGTTTTCACCTCATCTTCAGGGGAGCGCAAACAAGATTGAATTATGTTCGAACTAGTACAGATATACACGGTTTTAATGGTTAGGGACATTCGGGTTGGGGACTGAGGGCTGAGGGACGCATGGGACGATCTCTGGGATATATGTGTTTACATCGAGGGATATATGTGTTTACATCGTACATCAAGGCGAACATCTGGTAAACATATATATCCCAAAAATATATCCGCTGCTGACCAAGATCGTCCCATGCCTCCCACAGCTCTCAGTCCCCAACCCGAATGTCCCCAACCGTTAAAACCGTGTATATCGGTACCAGTTCGAACATAATTCAGTCTTGTTTGCGCTCCCCTGAAGATGAGGTGAAAGCCTTGAAACCGGTAGGGTTATACCGTTACAAAAAGTGGAATAAACAGTGTTTGATAAAACGAATTACAATTTCACATAATCTTCATAATAAATAATAGCTATATTTTTTTATTTGCAGAGTATAATCCGCATATGCTTCCATGAGCGTCGCTTGCAGTACGCAGAGCGTGAGCAGATGACACAGTGGCAAAGCGAGAGACCAGGGGAACGTATTGTCGAGGTTTGTTTCTACAGATACATCTTAAACACCAGACTTTCGAATATAATCTCGTAAACAATTTTAATTTGTACAGTCTCAGTCGAGATTTATCGAGACTCTCGAACATAACCTCATAAACCATTCAAATTTGTTGATACTCAGACTCTCGAACATAACCTCAAAAACAATTTAAATTTGTTGAGACTCAGTCAAGACGTATCGAGACTCTCGAACATAACCTCATAAACAATTCAAATTTGTAGAGACTCAGTCAAGACGTATCGAGACTCTCGAACATAACCTCAAAAACAATTTAAATTTGTTGAGACTCAGTCGAGATGTATCGAGACTCTCGAACATAACCTCATAAACAATTAAAATTTGTTAAGACTTGGTCGAGGCTATCGAACATAACCTCATAAACAATTCAAATTTGTTGAGATTCAGTCGAGACTCTCGAACATAACCTCATTAACAATTCAAATTTGTTGAGACTCAGTCGAGACGTATCGAGACTCTCGAACATAACCTCATAAACAATTCAAATTTGTTGAGACTCAGTCGAGACTTATCGAGACTCTCGAACATAACCTCATAAACAATTCAAATTTGTTGAGACTCAGTCAAGACGTACCGAGACTCTCGAACATAACCTCATATACAATTCAAATTTGTTGAGACTCAGTCGTGACTTATCGAGACTCTCGAATATAACCTCATAAATAATTCAAATTTGTTGAGACTCAGTCGTGACTTATCGAGACTCGAATATAACCTCATAAACAATTCAAATTTGTTGAGACTCAGTCGTGACTTATCAAGACTCTTGATCATAACCTCAAAAACAATTCAAATTTGTTGAGACTCAGTCGAGACTTTTCGAGGCTCTCGAACATAACCTCATAAACAATTCAAATTTGTTGAAACTCAGTCGTGATTTATCGAGACTCTCGAATATAGCCTCATAAACAATTCAAATTTGTTGAGACTCAAGCGAGACTTGTCGAGACTCACAGCTTCTTTAACACTGTAGTAAGAATGTGCCGAGAGTACAACGCAGTAGCTGACTCGGAAGTGTGGACATATTTAGTTCAACACTGTCAGGGTTCAGGAGGATGGTGACTGGTAACTGAATTGTCTGAGGAAGGAGTATATTATTTATTTTGATATATTTTATATAATTACACTTGAGAAAATGTAGCATGGTCCCTGTGACAGTTCACAAATTTGCCCCAATACAACCTTGTAACGACGTTCAGTAATTTTTATTATTTTATCAACTTTAATATAAGCCTCGATTCTAATAAATAGCAAGTTGTTTAGGTTAATACATTACATAAAACTAACAATAATGACAAATTAATACATCTTTTTACAAATTAGCAAAAATGTGACAGTTTGTTAAAATCAAATAATATTTGGTCACATTTGTCAAAAGTCATTGCGTTAGTCTGCATTGGCTAGGGATGGGGTATACGGTAATTGGATTTTCAATTTTTTATACCTAAAATTAAATGTTCGTAATTAGTATTAATTCATAGTGGATCTTGGCCTATTTAAAGATAGATACAAATCATACAATACATTAGAAAGTTAGTATAATGAAAATTAGGAATTAAAACGTCAGTTTAGAGAAAAACAATTTTTCGATTTATAAAAAAAACGATTCGATTTGTAAAAAAAAAACATTTTACCTCATCCCTTTGAGACATGACATCAATAAATATAGCCGTGCAAGGAATCACCCTCTGTTCTAAATACCAACTTACAGGAGGAATATCATGGCTAAACACTAAGTCACGCGTGGTATAGAGATATTGAACCAACTGAGTGACACTGTGGATATAGTCTCGGCACCGTCTAGCAGTATGAGAAGAATCCTGGCTGATATTCTTCCTAACGAATAAGCTAACTCTGGTATAGAGATATTGAACCAACTGAGTGACACTGTGGATATAGTCTCGGCACCGCCTAGCAGTATGAGAAGAATCCTGGCTGATATTCTTCCTAACGAATAAGCTAACGCTAGGAGCAGACCCTCTTTGTGTAACAGGAGGAATCCGTGCAAAGTGGATTAAAAAAAATGTCACAGGGACCTTCCTACATTTTCAAGTGTAGTAACATTTCCACTGACCTACTGACATGACAGCACTGTACATTAGATGAACACTGATAATTGATATTTTAATCCTTGGTATTATTTATAAAATATGTGTTTTGTGTGAGTCTTGATTAATTTCCTGTTAGCGTTTTTTAAAAACATTTGTATGTTTAATTTCTGACTTTTTGTTATTCTAAGTTGTAGTAAAGTGTCTTTCAAATTGTTTTAATTCTTGAATAAAACACACAATTTGCTTTTATTTCAAAAAACTTTTTATTGGTCATTGAAGTATAATGTATGACATTTAAACACAAAAAACAATATCCGCGAAATGTCCACCTCTTGCAGTTCCACAGATGTCCACTATTTTGTCAAAATTTTCCCACGATATTTTCGTATAATTGCGGTTCTAACTCTCTGATAACGCGAATAATTTCGTCCTTCAGCTCAGGAATTGATCGGGGGTCATTCTTAAAGACCTGGCTTTTCACGTAACCCCAGAGAAAATAGTCCAACGGTGTCAGATCACATGATCTTGGTGGGCAATTAAAATCACCGTTTCCGCAGATTACAATACATAAAAATAATTCAACAATCTGAACGTGTTATTGTATTGTATATGACTCAATTTTTTATAAATGTCATCATTACACTTCTCAAATGTCACAAGACCCAGGCAAGCTCACGACACCATCTGTGTTTTATCCAAGAATTAAAAGAACCGCTCAATTCGAAAGACCCATTACTTCTTGTTATTTTATTATTCTATTGTAGGTTGATGTAGATTGGTGTTATTTTGTTATTCTAGGTTGATGTACTTCTTGTTATTTTGTTATTCTAGGTTGATGTACTCTTCATGTTATTTTGTTATTCTAGGTTGATGTACTCTTCATGTTATTTTGTTATTCTAGGTTGATGTACTCTTCATGTTATTTTGTTATTCTAGGTTGATGTACTCTTCATATTATTTTTTTATTCTAGGTTGATTTACTCTTCATGTTATTTTGTTATTCTAGGTTGATGTACTCTTCATGTTATTTTGTTATTCTAGGTTGATGTACTCTTCATGTTATTTTGTTATTCTAGGTTGATGTACTCTTCATGTTATTTTGTTATTCTAGGTTGATGTACTCTTCATGTTATTTTGTTATTCTAGGTTGATGTACTCTACATGTTATTTTGTTATTCTAGGTTGATGTACTCTTCATGTTATTTTGTTATTCTAGGTTGATGTTCCTCTTTCGTATGGGTTAATGCACGTATACCAACCCACCGAACAACCATTACTGAACACTGTCGAGTTCTACTGGGATCCGGTCAAGGAGGCTGGAGTATACATAAAGGTATCAACAATCACTTTCCATATACACATATAATGGATCCTAGCGTGGTAGTTATTGTGACAGGAGTTTGAGTATTGATCGTTCAGCCAGAAGAGACATTTTGCAATAGTGTGAGTAACACTCTCTGTATTACACAACTTATGTAGTGGTATTGGTTTTAGAATGCCACACAATCGGTTCGCGTAGAGCGCACGTTTGTATTGTTGTTAAAATACTCGGTGATTAGAAAAACACTACCATGTCGGAATCAGGAGTGCCATTTTTGTCTAATGTAATGTATAATTCAAATGCTTCGAAAGCTTAGAATGTACTTTGTTATAACTTAAAGTTTCCTAGAATTATTATCACTCCATCCACTATTATTTTAAAACTTTATTATTTGGCATTGTAATTATGTAATTATGATACATTAATATGTTAAATGATCTTACATACAATAATAATTGTATTTTTATGTGCTATAATCTTATTAAAGCTGACCAACATTTTTACTTTATAATACTTGTACTTATATTTATTTTTAATCTTGAAAAATTCCATTATTGTTATTTAATGTTTCCTATAGGTAGAATCTGCCATGCCTAAACAATTAATATGTTAAATAAACTTACTTTCATTTTGTTTTTATGTGCATTACAATTTAAGTTGACAGCATTTTTAATTTACAAAAAGTGCGTGTTCATTTCAATGTTTGAATATAAAATATTATTTTTATATATTTTTGCTTTTTCAATTCATTAAAAAAAATAAAGTGACAGGTTTTTGTAAACGCATTGTTACTCACACTATTGCAAAATAACTCTTCTGGCTGAATGACCTATAACAATCAGTAAAAAGCATCAAATTATTTATCCATGTTTATATATATGTCCTCAGTGAGATACAGGTAAAAGCCTAGTTTACTGGGGACACGACAAATGAAAAGCAACAAACCTAGATCCATATAAATTGAGTGTTCACTTTAAATTACCTGTTATTAATAAATTATTTATTCATATAATCACTTAATATTTAAATAAATAAATAAAATCCATTTTATTACAATACTACTAGTTTTATTACAATACTACTAATTTTATTACAACACTACTTATTTTATTACAATACTACTAGTTTTATTACAATACTACTAGTTTTATTACAATACTACTTATTTTATTACAATACTACTAGTTTTATTACAATACTACTAGTTTTATTGTTTGAAATAATTCTTATTTATATGTAACGTAAAATAAAAACTTTTCTTTCTTCCCAGGTGAACTGCATATCGACAGAGTTCACAGCGAAAAAGCATGGCGGTGAGAAAGGAGTTCCGTTCCGCATCCAGGTGGAAACCTTCCTTCCCGGGGACGGGCCTCCGGGGACCGTATTCACCCCCAAGGGCACGCCCCCTCAGCCTGACAAGAGGCTGCACGCGGCCGCCTGTCAAATTAAGGTAATTTATCCAATAAATATACACACAAACAGATCATCACGCTGTTTCCCTACTGGGGAAGGCAGAGAAGAGAGAGTGTCAGAGTTTTCTATTTCGACACACATACTATAGTATGGAAAATGTGGGATGAGTCCTGTGACAGCTCACAAATTTGCCCCAATACAATCTTATATAATGTATTTACCTAAATAACTTGCTATTTATTAGAATTGAGGCTTATATTAAAGTTGATAAAATAATTAAAATTACTGAACGTCGTTACAAGGTTGTATTGGGGCAAATTTGTGAGCTGTCACAGGACTCATCCTACATTTTCTGAACTATAGTATTACGTGTCTCTTCCACATTTATACACCATGTTGTACAGCTTTTGAGCATGTGCATGACCACACAGTAACGCACTAAATTTTCGTGCGAAAAGGCCAGCGGTTCGAACTCCGAACTATGCGACTCCCCTCGAATGACGCAGGTATTTTTTACATCGAGTATTCGGGATTACTTCGTCATTAAAGAGGAGTTAGGACACAAAAGGACCTTGAAACTGAGAACGCCATTTTTTTAATTTTTTTTTAACCTGTCGAGTTTATTGCCATGTGGCAATCTCTTCCAACCAACCAGAAAGATGTTTTTATAGGCCCTAAGTGTTAACCAGACTGGAATCCTATTTAAAAAAGTCTGGGTACCAGCGGGGATCGAACCCGCAACCTCCGGATCGGCAGACAAGTGTCTTACCACCAGGCACCACGGAGGTCATCATTTTCTCAGAATAGAGAATTTTGAGTTATCTATAGTTATAGTATTGAGCCCACGATATATGAACACTACACTACACCTAAAGACGAATGTGTTACTATCACATATCGGAAGATCAACAATGAATTTCTTTTCGTTCGTTTTCCTGCAGTAATTTTTTTGCGGTTTTCTTACCAAATATGGTTTATTTAATATATGCAGATGCAGAAAAGTACTTTATCTAATGGCCGTAGCCATTACCTTCCTATCCTTACACTCAACTTGTTATTTTTTGTAATGATTGTTATCTATCAATAACAGTGGCCTTGAATCCCGAATTAGAGTGCCCTTGAGGAGAGTCGACACATTATTCAATTATCTTTTTTTTTATTTAAAAAATTATGTTTTTTTTTTTTTCTTAAACAGGTCTTCAAATTAAAGGGAGCAGACCGTAAACACAAGCAAGATAGGGAGAAGATACTGAGAAGACCCGAGTGTGAAAGGGAGAAATATCAACCTAGCTACGAATGCACAGTCTTCACTGATGTAAGTATTTAGTTATTTTGTTATTGCTTTAGTTGTGAACAAACTATTATAACTGAGAGAGCTAGTCAACATGTGTGTGAACACAGCCGTAGCTAGATTTTTTATTGCTTTAGTTGTGAACAAACTATTATAACCGAGAGAGCTAGTCAACATATGTGTGAACACAGCCGTAGCTAGATTTTTTATTGCTTTAGTTGTGAACAAACTATTATAACTGAGAGAGCTAGTCAACATGTGTGTGAACACAGCCTTAGCTAGATTTTTGGTCCCCATGGCAAATTCTTGATTAGACGCAGCCAATGTTCCAAATTCGTAATATTATAGTTCGGAAAATCTAGGATGAACCGTATGACAGCTTACAAATTTGCCCCAGTACAACCCTGTAATGACGTTCAGTAATTTTAATTATTTTATCAACTTTAATATAAGCCTCGATTCTAATAAATAGCGAGTTATTTAGCTAAATACATTACATAAAACTAACAATAATGACAAATTAATACATCTTGTCACAAATTAGCAAAAATGTGGCAGTTTGTTCAAAAATCAAATAATATTTGGTGACGTTTGTCAAAAATCACTACACGTTAGTCTGCATTAGCTAGGGATGGGGTATACGATAATTGGATTTTCAAAAATCGATTTTAATTAAATGTTCGTAATTAGTATTAATTCATAGTAGATCTTGGCCTATTTAAAGATAGATACAAATCATACAATACATTTGAAAGTCAGTATAATGAAAATTAGGAATTAAAACGTCAGTTTAGAGAAAAACAATTATTCGATTTGCAAAAAAACTATTCGATTTGTAAAGAAAAACGATTTTACCCCATCCCTTTGTGACAAACGTCACACGGTTCATCCTAGACTTTCTGAAGTATAGTTTGCTGAAAATTATGACGGTTTAAAGAAATATAATAAGTGAGCTATATGAGAGATGTCTAGTAAAATGTTTGAAAATTAATGTAGCTAAATCAAATGTTCTGGTTATAAAAAGGGTGAATATGTGTGCAATATATGGGATGCCTAGTAAAAGGTTTGAAAATGAATGTAGTGAAATCAAAGATAATATATTATAGTTATAGAAAGAGGTGTGGTAAATATATGTGTGATGTATATAGATTAACTCAAAGAAACTGGAGCAGGTTGATGAGGTCTATTATATAGGCAGTATGTTGTAGAAAATGATGACGGTTTTAAGAAATATGATAAGTGACCTATATGAGAGATGTCTAGTAAAAGGTTTGAAAATTAATGTAGCAAAATTAAAGGTTCTGGTTGTAGAAAGGGATGTGGTAAATATGTGTGCAATATATGGGATGCCTAGTAAAAGGTTTGAAAATCAATGTACTGAAATCAAAGATAATGGTTATAAAAAGATATGTGTGCGATATATGGGTTGCCTAGTAAATGGTTTGAAAATAAATGTAAATGGTTTGAAAATAAATGTAGCAAAATCAAAGATAATGGTTATACAAAGGGATGTGGTAAATAAGTGTGTGTGATATATGAGTTGCCTAGTAAATGGTTTGAAAATTAATGTAGCGAAATCAAAGATAATGGTTATAGAAAGGGATGTGGTAAATACGAGTATGTGTGTGTGTATACATGGGTTGCCTAGTAAATGGTTTGAAAATTAATGTAGCGAAATCAAAGATAATGATTATAGAAAGGGATGTGGTAAATATGTGTGTGTGATATATGGGTGGCCTAGTAAATGGTTTGAAAATAAATGTAGCAAAATCAAAGATAATGGTTATAGAAAGGGATGTGGTAAATATGTGTGTGTTATATATGGGTTGCCAAGTAAATGGTTTGAAAATTAATGTAGCGAAATCAAAGATAATGATTATAGAAAGGGATGTGGTAAATATGTGTGTGTGATATATGGGTGGCCTAGTAAATGGTTTGAAAATTAATGTAGCGAAATCAAAGATAATGATTATAGAAAGGGATGTGGTAAATATGTGTGTGTGATATATGGGTGGCCTAGTAAATGGTTTGAAAATAAATGTAGCGAAATCAAAGATAATGGTTATAGAAAGGGACGTGGTAAATATGTGTGTGTTATATATGGGTTGCCTAGTAAATGGTTTGAAAATAAATGTAACGAAATCGAAGATAATGGTTATAGAAAGGGATTTGGTAAATATGTGTGTGTGTGTGATATATGGGTTGCATAGTAAATGGTTTTAAAATGAATGTAGCAAAATCGAAGGTAATGGTCATAGAAAGGGATGTGATAAATATGTGTGTGCGATATATGGGTTGCCTAGTATGTTAAATGGTTTGAAAATACAATAAATGCAGCTAAATCAAAGATAATGGTTATAGAAAGGGATGTGATATATATGTGTGTGCGATACATGGGTTGCATAGTAAATGGTTTTAAAATGAATGTAGCAAAATCGAAGGTAATGGTCATAGAAAGGGATGTGATAAATATGTGTGTGCGATACATGGGTTGCTTAGTAAATGGATTGAAAATGAATGTTGCGAAATCAAAGATAATGGTTATAGAAAGGGATGTGGTAAATATGTGTGTGCGATATATGGGTTGCCTAGTATGTTAAATGGTTTGAAAATACAATAAATGCAGCGAAATCAAAGATAATGGTTATAGAAAGGGATGTGGTAAATATGTGTATGTGATATATAGGTTGCCTAGTTAATGGTTTGAAAATAAATGTAGCAAAATCGAAGATAATGGTTATAGAAAAAGATGTGATAAATATATATGTGATGTATATAGGTTAACTCAAAGAAACTGGAGCAGGTTGATGAGGTCTATTATATGGGCAGTATGTTTACGTGTGATGGGGGGAGTTGAAAAGGATGTAGAAAGAAGGGTAGTAACAGGGAACTAGGTAAACGTAGCACAATATAACATAATATACAACAACTGTGCTGTATTAAAAGTAGCAAAAATGACAATACATAATAGTATGTTCTTGGCCACCTTGATATATGGAAGTGAAACTTGGATTTGGAAGAAGAAGGATTGAAGTAAGATTAATGCTGCGGAGGTGTGTAGACTAAAAAAAGTTTTGAGTATCAGTTTATGAAAGAAGGCTGAAGACATCAAAAATGAATGCATGGATGTAAGTTTGAATGTTCTATGACAGACGTGGGCAAATGCGGCTCTTTGTTGGGTTAAGTGCGGCTCCCAATGTCTCTTATAAAAATATAGATACTTTCTTTCCCCATTATACTTGTATTTTCGCAATTTTCATTTATAAATGTTGTAAGTGACAAAATGCACATGTATGAATGCAACTGCCAACGACGCAAGTATTGGTGTGTACGTGTGTGCTGTGATTTCAATGTGTAGAGTGCGCGCGCATCTCCTGCCTCTTTATGTGCGCAAACCACGCAAACCGTATTCTGCACTATTTTTATATTTTCTTATATGTGTATTTTAGATACTTTATATAGCAATTAAGTTTTGTGCAGAATATGTAATAAATTAGAATGAGTGTATTTAATACAACGTGAGAACGTGACTATGGTGTGGCTCTTTATATATATATGAAAATACAGAATGTGGCTCTCGTTGACCTCATGTATGCCCATCCCTGCTCTATGACATTATTTTCTATTGCAACTTGCCATTTCTCAAATAATCTGTTTACAAAATCCTATAGTTCCATAGACACAAAGAACCTATTCATCTTATATTGTATCTTTCTCCGCAGTTGCCGAATGATGCTGTGTTTTCTTCAACTGCTTTCGGCATAGGGCAGCCATACTCTCCGGAAGGGTAAGTCATTTTCTGATTTTTATCTTTCCTCGTAAAACTATTGTATTCCAGCAACAAGTATTATAAATTTAATCTTAATATGAAATAGGTAGATAAAGATTAAAAGGTGCTGAATGAATGCTGTAGAAATGCGTGCATTGAGAAGAATACATGGATGTATGACAGAATGTATTGATTAGGAATGAATATGAAGTGACTGATTGAAGACTGATATGTTGAGTAAGATGAAGAAGAGCATGCTGAGATGATATGGGAATGTAAAATGATTACCGTATTGGCCCGATTATAGGGCGACCCTGATTATAAGGCGACCCCTAATTTTTTATTTGCTTTTTGGAGAAAAAACATTTCCCTCACCATTATAATTTCATTACTAAAACGGGACTCGGAACAGTAACACTGTGTATGTTATACCTCGAATGAAGAAACAACTGAGATTCTATTCTTGCGTTCTCATATACCGAAGTAGAGTGAGAGTGAGACGTGAATAGCTACGCTTCCTCACCCATAGCGGTTTTTTAGAATGAATATACCTACGTCACACACTGGCACACGTTTGATTGTATCTGTGAATTTATTCCCGATTTTCACAAAATATCTCTGATGTGGCCGATAAGTGTTAATTATAATTATTTTTTCATTCAATGCGAAGTGACTGATTGAAGACTGATGTGTTGAGTAAGCGAGAGAAGCGAGCGAACTGAGATTCTATTTTTTGCGTTCCCATATACCGAAATAGAGGGAGAGTGAGACGTGAATAGCGTCGCTTCCTCACCCATAGCGGTTTTTTAGAATTAATATACCTACGTCACACACTGACACACGTTTGATTGTATCGGTGAATTTATTCCCGATTTTCACAAAATATCTCTGATGTGGCCGATAAGTGTTAATTATAATTATTTTTTCATTCAATGCGAAGTGACTGATTGAAGACTGATGTGTTGAGTAAGCGAGAGAAGCGAGCGAACTGAGATTCTATTTCTTGCGTTCCCATATACCAAAGCAGAGTGAGAGTGAGACGTGAATAGCGTCGCTTCCTCACCCATAGCGGTTTTTTAGAATGAATATACCTACGTCACACACTGACACACGTTTGATTGTATCGGTGAATTTATTCCTGATTTTCACAAAATATCTCTGATGTGGCTGATAAGTGTTAATTATAATTATTTTTTCATTCAATGCGAAGTGACTGATTGAAGACTGATGTGTTGAGTAAGCGAGCGAACTGAGATTCTATTTCTTGCGTTCCCATATACCGAAATAGAGGGAGAATGAGACGTGAATAGCGTCGCTTCCTCACCCATAGTGGTTTTTTAGAATGAATATACCTACGTCACACACTGACACACGTTTGATTGTATCGGTGAATTTATTCCCGATTTTCACAAAATATCTCTGATGTGGCCGATAAGTGCTTATCATAATTATTATTAATATTATTTTTTCATTCAATGCGTAAATGTATTACGGAGGAATACCTAAAATCTGAACCCAGTATTTATAGAGATATTAAAGTTTTTAGAAGCAATGTGTACTAGTTACACATCACAGTATAGGAAGGGTTAATAGCATTCATGATGCCTGTCTAAAAAAGCTTAATATATGATGTATCAACGCACAGTGTTCAATGGTTCAAAATCCTTCGTTACAAGTCAGTATCAAAAGCTTTAAGGAAAATTTAAATAATTTGATCAAATCTTGTTTGACCAGTTTTATTTATCCTTGAAACCAAAACAAACTGCCTTTTTGTTAACGTTTTGTCTGTTTTTGTTGTTTTTCTTCTTATAGTATGTGTTAATACTTAAATTTCTATCCTTGGAGTAATGCAATATATATTTTTTTTAATTTTAATCGGCAATCCACCAAAACTAGGATGATTTCTGTCATCAATTCAAGTCATAATGCAATTAAAGTGGTACCCTCGGGTTACGAACTTAATTCGTCCTTTGATTCCGTTCTCGTGCCGAAATGTTCGCAAACCGAAATTCATTTTCTTGGGAGCCATAATGAGGGTTAATTTAATGCAAAATATATTTTATATATCATCATCATTGTCAACCAGGGTCGATCCACTGCTGGATGAAAGTCTCCCCAAGTTGACTCCAAATAGTTAGGTTTTTTGCTCGTTGATGCCATGTGATGCTGCCATGCTTCCTGCTATCATCCATCCAGCGTACCTTCGGTCTTCTTCTGGCCCTCTTTATGCCTCATGGGTACCATTGGATTATTTCGGATGTCCATCGGGAGTCTGACATTCTGGCTATGTGTCCTGCCCATTGCCACTTCATTCTTTTGCACACCTTTATAACATCTTCTACCTTTGTTATATTGCGAATCCAGGTGTTTCGTTTACGGTCTCTTTTAGTATATCCCAACATGCATCTCTCCATGCCACTAGTTGTAGACCCTTTGCTTCAAGGATATTGGGAGATTACTTTTGAAGATGTTGTTCAAACGTCCAAATGAACTCCACGCCAGTTTTGTCCTTCGTGCTATTTCCTCCGATATGTCACCTACAAAGGAAATAAGTTGGCCCAGATACACATATTCCTGGACAAGTTCTAGCGGCTTTCCATCTACGTTTATTGGTTTTGGGGTAGCAAAGCCGTTCATCATATATTTGGTTTTTGAAATATTCATTTTTAAACCAACTCCCTTGCTGACCTCTGCCAATTCTTGCAGTTGGTGCTGAAGATCATTCGGGTTTTGTGAGAATATAACGATATCGTCTGCAAATCTCAAATGGCTCAGGTATTTTCCATCAATCACCAGGCCTTTATTTTCCCATTCTAGTTGTTTAAATATGTATTCAAGTGTAGCTGTGAATATACTCGTATATAATATACAGTATATATTTTATATACACTATATATTATATATATATATATATATATATATATATATATATATATATATATATATATATATATATATATATATATATATATATATATATATATATATATATATATATATATATATATATATATATATATATATATATATATATATATATATATATAATATACAGTGTATATAAAATATATACACTGTATATATATATATATATATATATATATATATATATATATATATATATATATATGATTTTTTGTTTGGTTTTAGCGAAGGGTTATATGTGTTTATTTTAGGTTTTCAGTTACTTATATATATATAAGTAACTGAACATATATATATATATATATATATATATATATATATATATATATATATATATATATATATATATATATATATATATATATATATATATATATATATATATATATATATATATATAAAGCAAAAAAAATGTATCAAGAACAACGAACGCAACGACAAACAATATTCACAACGCACGCACCTGAAAACAACTAATTTGTGAGCCGAGGCATTGTATGCAGGTGGAGTCAACATTTGTTCGGAAATTGTGTTCGTAAGCCGATTTGTTCGTAACTAGAGGCGTTCGGGACCCGAGGTTTGACTGTATATGAATCAATATAATTAATCTATTTTTTTTAAATGACAATTCTGAACAATTTAGTTTCAGCTGATTAAACTTCAAAAATGTAATTATCGATCTATAAGTGGAAAAGTTCCACGAAGAGAGAAGAAACGCAACATTCATTGGACGCGGTAAAGATATGGCTTGTAGTAAGTCAAATCTGTCTTGTAAAGGACAACCGAGAAATAGATGGTGTATAGTTTCATCATTCCGATAACACTCGCAACTGTGATTCTCGACAATACCCATTATGTAAAGATGACTAGCCACCACTCAGTGACCTGTTCACAAACGACACATGACAATCACTTCCACCTTACTCATTCTTATTTTATTGTTAAACCATGGTTTTAAAGGGATAGTTTGTTGGATTGATTTATATCTAGAGCCTTTATATACTGCAGTTATATTTCAATTCAACGCTAATCGGTGCCGAGTATCATGTTTTATTTTATTTGAAAGATCAGTTACTGGCTGGGAAAAATCAGATAGGGGATGCAAAATATTAACAATTTTTGTATTTTTCAATGTAATTGCTTCTTCTTCTTCTTCTCCCTGGCTCCGTCCCAACTCACTGTCTACGAAGACTGTTGGGATCAGCTCTCCTCGTCCTCAGGTTGTATGCTCTTCTGTCCCGGACTACGTCCCCCAGGCCGTGCTTCTGCATCAGGTTATCATTTTGCGCCACCCATGAATTCTTTGGTCTTCCTCTGGTTGTTATTCGAGGAAGACCCATGGAGATTTCCTGGTTCACAATGTGATCGGGTGCTCTGAGTCCAACGTGCCCATACCATCTCAATCGCCTCTCCTCCATCTTACTGTTGATGTCTGTAACACCTAGGCTTCTACGAATGCGTGAGCTTTTTATTTTGTCTCTTAGGGACACACCAGCTGACCATCTTAGCATGCGCATTTCAGCAGTTTCTAGTTGCCTAGAGTAAGAGTTATACATCGTCCAGCATTCGGAGCCATAGAGGAGTGCGGGTCTGACAATCGTTTGGTATACTTTTCCTTTTAACTTTACTGGCATTTTCGGATCACATAGAACTCCCGTCATTGATATAAACTTCATCCATCCCACACTAATTCTATGTGTTACATCTGCTGCACATCCTCCATCGCTATGGATGAGTGACCCGAGATACTTGAAGGAGTCACAATTTGGTAATGTTTCTCCATCCATTTACATTATGGGAGTGACAGCATTTGTGTTCTCGAATGGTAGGTACAGATACTCTGTTTTCTTTCTGCTCAGTCTCAATCCACTGTAATGTAATTGCTTGTATTTCAATGTAAGTGCTTGTATTTAGATAATAAATAAATTTAGAATCACCTAACCGTAGAATCGTCTAACCATGCAGTCGACATCGTTGGTGTGGCGTCTGTCCATACGCACTCTAGCTTGGTCAGACCGGTAAATGTTGAACGTGAGTGATTGTTTATCATATTGAAAGAGTATTGGAAATTATTCCCATTATCTTAAGAGTTCTTGTGTTTTATTTAATAACTGATTTATGTTAATACATATAATTGTGAAATTATGACTTGTGAATTTGTTCATTTTATTATGTGGTCACACTGTAGGGAAAATAATATTGATCTTTGTATAGCATCTAGTCAAATCTGGTTTCATGTAAATATGCCCAGCTTTTGGCTATTTCAATTTCGTTATGCGGGTTATCAAATCTCACGAGGCTTGTCTTTCGATCATTAAATTTATTTAATAACAATTTATGGATGAATAATGAAAGATTGATGAAAGTTAAGGAGTTCTGCTGTTTGGGTTGTATTTTCACAGATGATGCAAGAGTTAACATTTCCCTTCCTGAGCTAAAAAAATCCGCCTGTTCCGGTGATGTGTATTCAATACACATCAATACATATGTAAAAATGAGCAATTTAAAATAGGAAAAATAAGAATATTCATAGCCAATCGCTTAAATGAATTAAATTTCAAGTCAAAAGTGATAATAATTATAATTTAATTGCTGAAAACATGAAAAAAAACAACGGACCACATTCACAAAATGGGCAAAGAGACCACCTGGAATGAAAGCCCGCGAGTCAAGCGAGCGAACTGAGATTATATTTCTTGCGTTCCCATATACTGAAGTAGAGTGAGACGTGAATAGCGCCGCTTCTTCATCCATAGCGGTTTTTTAGAATGTATATACCTACGTCACACACTGGCACACGTTTGATTGTATTGGTGAATTTATTCCCGATTTTCACAAAATATCTCTGATGTGGCCGATATGTGCTAATTATTATTAATATTATTTTTTTCATTCAATGCGTAAATGTATTACGGAGGAATACCTAAAATCTGAACCAAGTATTTATTATATTTATAGAGATATTAAAGTTTTTAGAAGCAATGTGTACTAGTTACACATCACAGGATAGGAAGGGTTAATAGCATTCATGCTGCCGGTCTAAAAAAGCTTAATATATGATGTATCAACGCACAGTGTTCAATGGTTAAAAAGCCTTCGTTACAAGTCACAAAATGGGCGAAGAGACCAACTGGAACAAAAGCCCGCTGGCATCTGAGCGAGTCAAGCGAGCGAACTGAGATTCTATTTCTTGCGTTCCCATATACCGAAGTAGAGTGAGACGTGAATAGCGTCGCTTCCTCACCCATAGCGGTTTTTTAGAATGTATATACCTACGTCACACACTGGCACACGTTTGATTGTATTGGTGAATTTATTCCCGATTTTCACAAAATATCTCTGATGTGGCCGATAAGTGCTAATTATTATTAATATTATTTTTTTCATTCAATGCGTAAATGTATTACGGAGGAATACCTAAAATCTGAACACAGTATTTATTATATTTATAGAGATATTAAAGTGTTTAGAAGCAATGTGTACTAGTTACACATCACAGGGAAGGAAGAGTTAAAAAGGATATCGAACGTGACGTGTAGCAATAGGAAATAAATTCAATTGGACACTAAAACATATATATCATACTCAAACCAGACAGTATCAAAATCTGCTAAGATAATAAGACCACAATAGTATTTTGGTGCTAACTTTGATGTATTGGAGTGAAGCCTGGAATTGGAAAAGACTGAACTGAACCGATTAAATAATTGCACTTAGAAATATATGGATATAATCGAAATGAAGTGATAAGGGATGAATGTGAACTTAAAGCTGATGTGTTGAGTAAGGTGGAGAAGGAGCACGCTGAGATGGTTTGGACATGTGGAACGAATTAATGAAGATAAGACTTATATAGTGTAAATGTGAGTTAAAGGCGTAGTACAGAAAGACCAAAGAAAGTATGGTTGGTTGGAACAAATTAATGACATTTTGAAAGAAAGAAATGTAAGAGAGAAATCTTATTTTCTTTTGTCTGGTTGGCTAGAAGAAATTAAAACCTGACAATAAGCCCACTAGATTATTTTTACAATGAACTAATATATATACTGTCAGATTTTGATGCTTTCCGGTTTGAGTATATTTGTTTTAGTACCCCATTGACTTTAATTCTTATCGCTACTCGTCATTCTGTTATAAACCATAGTACCTTATCATTTGTCTCGCAGTCATATCTTGATTCATCCTGTACACTCATCCTTTTTATTACCTTTTATTGACCCCCGAACACATAATTGGAATGTACGGCAATGGGACATACCTTATTGCCCCCGAACACATCACCTTTTTTATTACCCGAACACATCATTGGAATGTACGGCAATGGGACATACTTTATTGCCCCCGAACACATCACCTTTTTTATTACCTGAACACGTCATTGGAATGTACGGCAATGGAACATACCTTATTGCCCCCGAACACATCACCTTTTTAATTACCCGAACACATCATTGGAATGTACGGCAATGGGACATACCTTATTGCCCCCGAACACATCACCTTTTTTATTACCCGAACATATCATTATATCATGGAAGGATTGTAGTTCGCCACCGTGACAAAATCTTTCATCTCACAAGTTTGCAGGAGCTGCAGAACATGAAGGGAACAAACGAAGTAACCTTGGATAGCGAGACCCAGGCGAGATCAACAAGGCAGAGCTCTAAGAGGGGAAAATCATCGGGCTCCAAGTGATACGTGCTTTTAGTATTTTTTTTTTCATCTATTATTTTAAGACATTTTTAACAAACTGTCAAATTTTGTGTCAAATGTTGTGTTGTGATTACGCGAGTGTTGCCGCGTTATGAAGACCAATAAATCAGCGGAATAAATGTCATAGAGCATATGCGAGTCGCGCTGATCGGCAGTCAAGGCAATGTTGCCTGACCGGGAGTTCGGCTCGGCGTACTTAGCCCGAATTTTTTGTTTGATCTGTTAACTGGGTCCTTGAGTTGATTCATGCGTCGGGTGATATATGCTGCTTGTACTGCAATCGACAATAAATTTTGACAGCAATGCGACTTGCACCTCCGTTGTGGCAATACTCGCGCTCGGTACATAGCGTATCTTACATTTTTGATGGCGGGAACAAATGTCAGACTCAAACTAGTCATTGTTTTTGATTTTTTTTTATTTTTATTAATTTTGTTTGTTTTTTTTTTACCCACTGTACTATTGAGCTGTGTTCCTGCCGCTGCACATTGTCTTTAAACTGTCTTTTTTTTATCCTATTATTTTGACTTGCCTATATTTACATTCTGTTTTCTTTTTTTTTTTTTGGGAATCTATTGCTGTTTTTTTTTTCTTTTCATGATTGACAGCTTCCATTTTACAACTTGAGGCAATCCACACTCAATGTAGATATTCTCTTACTGATTACATTATAGCTGTGGAAATATATTCTTATTTTCTTTTTTCTCTCTTCCACTTGCCTGAACTACGTTAAGTGTTACTTTCACATTTGTTTCTTGTTTCCTTTTCTCTCTCTGTATTTGTATGTATTTTTAATGACTTGCATTGAAAGTCTCTAAAGGTTTTGTAATTTTTTCGAATTATTATTTTTTTTTTTTTTTGCTTGTTTTTATTTCTTGTTTGTGACCTTCAATCAACTAGACAGGGGTACGACGCGTGACAGTAGAATAAATTCGCTGTTTCTTGGCTTTGTGTTTCTGAGCTTGTTTTTTTTTCGTTGATTTAGTTTATTTTGTGTTTTTTTTTTTTTTGAAAAAATATTTAATGTCATCGCCCCCCTTATCTCCCGATGATTCCATGACTCTACCTACTTCGCATACCCTTCTATCTACTCCCTCACCCTTTCCTGAATTCCTATCTACATTGGACACGTCATCTTCAGACTCTTCAGATTTCGCTGATACAAACCCGCCATTACTTTTGAATAATCATCTCCGCTCTGCTTTCTCTACAGCTAACAATGACTTTCACGCATGCCATATAAATGCCCAAAGCATACCCGCCCATTATTCTGAGCTGCTCACCTCATTTCATGACCAGCCTGTCCATGCCCTGCTGGTTAGCGAATCCTGGATGAAACCATCACTATCAAACTCACTTTTTTCTCTTCCAGGATTCCATCTAGTTCGGCGAGACAGGGTGGGGAGAATGGGAGGAGGAGTCTGCATATATTTGAGGAATAATATAAATTTTTCTATCATCTGTCAATCCCAAGCTCCTTACTCTGGAGGCCCAGAATATTTATTTATATCCCTTCACTACAACTTCATTAAATATCTCATCGGAGTTATATACTGTCCTCCTAATAATAATTATTTTGACGAGTTAGAAAAACTTCTTGAAGATCATACTCCTAATTTCAATACCACTCTCATAATGGGAGATTTCAATACGTGCCTTAAAAAAAATGACGGCCGATCTGATAAACTCCTGAGAATCGTACAGTCAATGAACCTCTCAATAATGCCCCTAAACTGTACACATGTAACAAGAAATTCCCAAAGCCTTCTAGATTTAATTATTACCTCAAATCCCTCTGCAGTTCGAACTCATGGACAAATTGATGCTCCAGGCTTCTCGCATCATGATTTGATATATATCTCACTGATCAACCACGCTCCGAAACTCTCAAAAGAGAGAAAATTCCTGAGAAGCTTTGGACGCATTGATAGGGACGCCTTATTTTCCGACGCAAGCGAAGTTGACTGGGCGGCCATCGAACGATTGGATAATATAGATAGTAAAATAAATCTATTCAACACGTTTTTACTAGAGCTCTGCGACAAACACGCTCCACTTAAACTTACTCACTTAAAGCGTGGACCTGCCCCGTGGCTGACTGACGACATTAAGAAAAACATGGCTAGACGTGACAAAGCGAAAAAAAACTTCAAATCTAATCCCAATGATCAACTATGGGAGATTTTTCGACGACTTCGCAATAAATGTACACAATTATGTCGGAATGCAAAAAGAAAATACTATTTTGACACCCTTCAAAACTGTCAGCCTGCAAAAAGATGGAAGGTTCTGAACTCGATGGGTGTCAAATCCTCGGACACCTCAGGTAACTTCACATTAGATGTTAATAACCTTAATAGACATTTTGCGACACCATCACTCAGTTTAGACATTACCACAAAGGAGAACACTCTCCGAAAAATTCATGTAATGCCTCGACCCAATGTTCCTGAGCTCCACTTTTCGGAGGTTGATGTAGGTGAGGTTCGTCGTATTCTTTTGACTATATCCTCAAAAGCGATGGGTGACGACAATATTTCGATTGTATTCATCTCCTTCATTATCGATGCTATTCTTCCTATCATAACACATATTATAAATTTTTCTTTGTCTACTAGCAGCTTTCCTAGTGTATGGAAGAGGGCTCTAATTATTCCGATCCCGAAAGTTGACTCACCCACGTCATATAAAGATTTTAGGCCCATATCTATTCTGCCCACACTATCCAAAATTATTGAAAAAATTGTTCATATACAAATTGACTCCCACCTTAATCAATTTGAATTGTTTAATCCATTGCAGTCAGGATTTCGTCCGGGACATAGTACCACTACCGCACTGGTCAAGATCACGGATGACGTGAGACGTGGAATGAGCTTTAGGCAGTTGACATTGTTATGTCTACTAGATTTCAGCAATGCATTCAATACTGTAGACTTTGATCTGCTTATGGCTCGAATGCGTTCATTACGATTCTCTGAATCGGTCATAGTCTGGTTTTCGAACTATTTAAAGGGAAGACAACAATCCTGTAAATACCAAGAGCGTATATCTGAATGGGCTGATCTCTCTGCAGGCGTCCCCCAAGGTGGAATTCTCTCCCCACTCCTTTTTTCTATATTCATCAACCCAATAACATCGTCTCTTAAATGTTCTTATCATCTGTATGCAGATGACCTGCAGATATATATTCATTTTGATCCAAATTTCTTTCACGCGGCTTTGAACAATTTAAATACGGACCTTCAATCGATCTCGGAGTGGACTGCGGAGCATGGCTTACTCATCAATCCTAAGAAGTCTCAAGCGATCCTCATTGGCAGCCCTCAGCTTCTTGGTAAATTCAACACTGACTTACTTCCTCCAATATTACTTGATGGCTCTATTATACCATTACATAAAACTGTTAAAAACCTAGGAGTGCTAATAGATAACACTCTCTCATGGCGAGATCAAATAAATGAGGTAAGCCGAAGGATCTTCTTCAGCCTTCATTCCCTTAAAGTGTTGCAAAGATTTCTACCAACTAAAACCAAAATTTTACTCGTACAATCTCTGCTCTTTCCGATTCTGGACTATGCGGACGTATGTTACTTGGATGTTACAGAGGAACAGCTGGACAAATTACAGCGTCTTCAAAATGTGTGCCTAAGATTTATTTTCAACCTACGAAAGTACGATCATATAACTTCATACCAGAAGGCATTGAACTGGTTGAATGTTAGAAATAGACGCCAAATTCACATACTGTCTCTATTGTATAATATCCTTAACTGTCCCGCCGCACCCTCTTATCTCGCCGAAAATTTTCAGCGTCTTTCCAATCATGGATTAGCGCTACGCTCAAACAGAGATTGTTTATTGGCCTTTCCAGTTCACCGCTCTTCTTTTTTCACGTCGTCCTTTACTGTCCATGCAGTGAGACTCTGGAATCAGTTACAAACCAATATAAGACTCGCTCCGTCCTTGGCATGCTTTAAGAAGCGACTGAAAAAACTCTTAATTTCTAGTCAGTAAAATAACGTGTTTCATTCCTGATTTTTCTTTTCCTTTCCTCTCCACCATCCTTTCCTTTCCTTTTGATTGATGATATCTCACTTTATATGAAAAATAGTGTTCGGGTGATTGTCCGTCTTTGTGGGGTTCGTGGGCATGTTCTCACGTATATGTTTATGGATTTCGTGGGGATGGATAGTCATTTGAATGATTTATGCGACCACGTAACTTGCTTCATTTACTTTTGTCTGGTTGGTTGGAAGAGATTGCCGCCTGGCAATAAGCCCGCCAGATTGTATTGCAATGAAAGTGTTAAATAAATATCATTGGAATGTACGGCAATGGGACATACCTTATTGCCCCCGAACACATCACCTTTTTTATTACCTGAACACGTCATTGGAATGCACGGCAATGGAACATACCTTATTGCCCCCGAACACATCACCTTTTTAATTACCCGAACACATCATTGGAATGTACGGCAATGGGACATACCTTATTGCCCCCGAATACATCACCTTTTTTATTACCCGAACACATCATTGGAATGTACGGCAATGGGACATATCTTATTGCCCCCGAACACATCACCTTTTTTATTACCCGAACATATCATTGGAATGTACGGCAATGGGTCATACCTTATTGCCCCCGAACACATCACCTTTTTTATTACCTGAACACGTCATTGGAATGTACGGCAATGGGACATACCTTATTGCCCCCGAACACATCACCTTTTTTATTACCTGAACACGTCATTGGAATGTACGGCAATGGAACAAACCTTATTGCCCCCGAACACATCACCTTTTTAATTACCCGAACACATCATTGGAATGTACGGCAATGGGACATACCTTATTGCCCCCGAACACATCACCTTTTTAATTACCCGAACACATCATTGGAATGTACGGCAATGGGACATACCTTATTGCCCCCGAATACATCACCTTTTTTATTACCCGAACACATCATTGGAATGTACGGCAATGGGACATACCTTATTGCCCCCGAACACATCACCTTTTTTATTACCCGAACACATCATTGGAATGTACGACAATGGGACATACTTTATTGCCCCTGAACACATCACATTTTTTATTACCCGAACACATCATTGGAATGTACGGCAATGGGACATACCTTATTGCCCCCGAACACATCACCTTTTTTATTACCCGAACACATCATTGGAATGTACGGCAATGTCCCATATCTTATTGCCCCCGAACACATCACCCTTTTTCTTGCCTTTATTGCCCCCCGAACAAATTGTCGGGATCCCCTTTAAATACTGAACCAACATTATATTCGTCATTATTATTTGGTATTTTCTTGGACTAACATGTATTTTAAATAAAGATTATACTTGCATCGAGTGTTTTCTTTTAAGACCTCCTAAACTATTCAACGAAGAAGATTAACCTGACGTAATTGTTCTTCAACATTATCTACAAGAATCTCAGTGTAAACGCTCACGACCGACTCAAAATTCCATCTTTGCTGATCAGTCAACAAGGCATAACAGTTCGATATTCCTCATAACTCTTCCATCTTTTTTTTCTTTCGATAGTCCTACAGCCAATATCGAGCTTTGGCCTCCGTCAACCTTCGCCTCCAACTCCTCCTGTCTTCCGCCTCGACCCTCCAATCCTGCGCCTGCAGCAGCCGGGTTACGTCCCTCTCAACTTCGTCCTCCCATCGCAGCCTCAACCTGCCCACTTTCCTTCTCCCACCCGGGTGCCCCTCCAGGATTCTTTTGGGTGCTCGTGATGACGGTATTCTCTGCACATGTCCGGCCCATCTCAATCTGCTCAGTCTGACATGTACAGATAGCCTGGGAGCTTTGTAGATATTATACAGTTCATTGTTGTATCGTATTCGTCAGGTTTCGCCGTCATTCACGGGGCCCAGGATCCTACGTAGTACTCTTCTCTCGAAGGCTTTCAGCAACTCTGCGGATTTAGCTGTCAGTGTCCAGGCTTCGCATCCATATGCCACCACTGTTCTAATAACTGTTTTGTACAGGGTGACTTTGGTTTGTCTATGGACACTACTGCACTTGAACACCTGCAGTAGGTAAAAGAATGTTTTGTTCCCTGTTGTGATTCTTCTCCTTATCTCAGCATGCTTCTCGTTTTCCTCTTCCACCATAACTCTTCCATCATCATCAAAGAAAATTCTACCTTAATAGCAGGATTCTCGAACTTGTTTTAAAGTAACAATAATTTCGAGGAGTTATGTGTTTTGGCAGAGACCCTGCTGTATTATTCGAACAAGTCGATGATCAGATTTTCAAATACAGATAATTCCTGTATTATCCAGTTCTAGCTAAGTCTTAAATGATAACAAAAAAATGTATAAGTCATTCAAGGCACAGCTTCTTTACTTGTGTTTTACTGTGTCTTAAAATAGCATAGCTGGCTTCCTGTTATATCTGCTTATAGCGGAGATCCGAACAAATAAATTGAAAAACATTACATGTACTCGTAATGATGATGGCCTCTGTTGTAACCTAATTGCTAATTAAACAATTCATTGAAAAAATATTCATTGTTTTTATCATATTGCACTGTCGATGGTGTATATACGAGGGCCATCCAGAAAGTAAGGTTACAACATTTATGTACGATCGAAAAATGCTTGTATTTAATTGAAATTCACAGGATACTTCACAAATATATTCAACTATTTTTCAACGTAATCGCCGTCGAGATCGAGACATTTCTGTAGTCAGGGCACCAGCTTTTGTATGCCAGTGTCATTGGCCTCCGCTGCCAGCTCTTTCAGCCACTTCTTCACAGCTTGTATTCATATGGATGCTCTTGCGGTCGGGCTCGCCCTACATTGGTGGGGTGTATCTCGGCCGGGGGAATGTTTGTGGGATGAGCCCGGACCTTTTAGTGTCTTCTCTCTTGAATATATTTTTTTTTTGTCATCTATTTATTTTCTGTTTTTTTTTAATTCTTGTTCTACGTGTTCAAGGGTGTGGGCTGAAAAACATCTGGTGTCCCCGTGGCTGGGTTCGCCCTATATTGGTGGGGTGTATCTTCGCCGAGGGGATGTTATTAGATGAGCCCAGACCTTTTGATAGCTTCTGTATTTAATGTATTATCTGCAATTTATGTGTTTTAGAAGTGTTATTTAAATATAATCTGTAATACTGAGGCTCTCACGACCGGATGGATTTTATTTTCGACATGTTGGCTACACTTCCGCGTAACCTGACCCTTCCCCTCCGCAACGAGACCGGTTCGAGGTCAGTACGTTGAGAAGTGTCGACGCGACAACACGTTTCGTGAAAAATGTCAATCCAATCTCCCGCCAAGTGCGAAATACGCAGCGTCATCCGTTATCTCGTTTGGAAGGGAAAACCTCCGGTTGAGGTTTATAATGAGGTGAAAACTGCATATGGTGATAAAGCTATGAATCGTACGAGTGTGTACAAGTGGTGTCGCGAGTTTAAAAACGGTCACATCACACGTCTTCACCCTCCGCTAAAAAGTTCAAAACCACAATTTCTACGTGTTCAAGGGTGTGGGCTGTAAAACATCTGGTGTCCCCGTGGCTGGGTTCGCCCTATATTGGTGGGGTGCATCTTGGCCGAGGGGATGTTATTAGATGAGCCCAGACCTTTTGATAGCTTCTGTATTTAATATATTATCTGCAATTTATGTATTTTAGAAGTGTTATTTAAATATAATCTAAATAAATAAATAAATATTAGGTTTATTGACAGCAACATAGTATGTACAAGATCACATCTGAGTAACACTACTAAAACACATAAATTGCAGACAATACATCAGACACAGAAGCTATCAAAAGGTCTGGGCTCATTTAATAGCATCCCCTCGGCCAAAATACACCCCACCAATATAGGGCGAACCCAGCCACAGGGACACCAGATGTTTTTCAGCCCACACCCTTAAACACGTAGAAACAGGAATATATACAAAAAAATAAACACAGAAAATAAATATAGTAGATGACAAAAAAAGTAAAAAAGAAAAAAATACATTCAAGAGAGAGTACACCAAAAGGTCCGGGCTAATCCCACAAACATTCCCACGGCCGAGATACACTCCACCAATGTAGGGCGAGCCCGACCGCAAGGGCATCAGGGGGCTTCCATCCCACACCCCCGCATATCTAGATTAAATAATAAATATAATAAAAAAGAGAGAAAAAAAAAAAAAACAAAAACGTATGGCAGAAAACAAAATAAAAAGTAAACCCACATATACCACCTCAGGTTAACTGTCAGCAAGAACGAGGAAAAAAAAAAGAAGAAGAGAAAAGCCTCAAAGGAGTCCAAATTTTACATAATGACAAATGGGAAGTAAGATAGTTGAGACAACATTAAAATAGTTAGGCAGTAATACATTGAAATAGATAAGCAGTTTTAAAAGAAATAATGAGGAAATGACGCACAAACACGTATGCACAATCCTCGATTCACCACCAGCGAAAAGAGAGAAAAGAAAGAAAATAAGAAAAGAAAAGCAAACAGGAGACCCATTAACCACTGAGAAACCCATTAACCACCCAGGAGATAACGCTTTAGAGCATCTCTGAAGGTATAACTATTCACCCGCTCCTTCAAGGCCTGGGGCAACTCATTCCAGCATTTGCTGGCTGAGTATGAGAAGGATCCCCTGAACAGTGTTAGGTTATGGTTTGGGATAAGTAAAAGAGTCTCTCTGCTTCTAGTCTCGTAGCCGTGAAAGTTTCTAGACCAATTCAGTTTTTCGAAGAGATAAAGTGGCATTTTTGAATTGGTAATTTTATGCATGAGTACGCTTAAGTGAAGAAACCGTCTTTGTTTCATGTCAATAATTTTAAAAGCTCTCAAAAAAGGGGTGATGTGTCCTCTGGGGGGAATGTTGAAACAATACCTACAGCAAGCATTTTGCAATCTTTGCAATTTCCGTTCGGTTCTCCTTAGAAGGCACGGTCCATAGATGCAATCACCATACTCGACTATTGGGATAATGAGCGCGTCGATTATTCTACGTCTAGCCTCAATGGATAGGTTTTGACGGATGCGATAAATATTTTTAAGCCGCGAAAAAGCCCATTGTAATTTATTTCTAACGTGAGCCTCGAATCTTAAGTCATATTCCATATACACACCCAAATTACGCACCACGCTCTCTGTAGGCACAGTCGCGTTACCAATCTTTATTTCCAAAGGCTCGTTCAACTTTTCGACTTGTTGTCTTGTACCCATTACAATCATAACCGATTTTGCAGGGTTCAAGAGAAGCGCATGCCTCCTAGACCATAACATCAGCCGCTGTACATACTATGTTGCTATCAATACACCACACCTATTATTTATTTATTTATATTTACCAACGCTCGTGACATATAAAATATAAGTATATTAATATGTAACCTATATGTATCTATAACTTTAATGTATGTACCAAACCCTATCCCTCCTCTCTTAAAGTTTTTTCTCACACCACCACCACCCAAATATCCATAAAAATTTCCCAAGTCCGTTCTACTCGTATATATCCGATGAAGGAGTAAGGTGTTCGTTAATCGGACCGACACTCCGAGTAAAATATCGACTTTGATGAGCTTCCTCGACCTCCTGATCGTTGGAAAATTGTTGAGGTGTAGTGACACACCCACGTCTCATCCCCCGTCACGATAGAGTCCAGAAAAGCTTCTCCCTCCTGTGCAAAACGATCCAAAAATTCACGGGCGGCGGTCACGCGATTTTGACGGTGCTCCGGTGTGAGCATTCTGGGCACCCATCTCGCACACAACTTCTTGTAACCAAGTTTTTCCGACACAATATCACCAAGGAGACTTCGAGAAATGTCAGGAAATTCTTCGTGAAGGTCGTCAAGCGTCACACGGCGGTCATTTCGCACTTGTTCTTCAATTTTTTGCACAAGTTCGTCAGAAATCACTGTCTTGCCTCGTCGTGAGTATCAGTACGGCCTTCTTTGAACAACCTAACCCACTTCGTGACATGTTGTCGACTCATCACATCACTACCATAAACTTCCACGAGCTTCCGATGGATATTCGTGGCGGTATTGTTCTGCAAAATAAAAAAAACGGATGACCGCGTGAATCTCGCACGGATGGGAGGTGGCGGGAGCGCGCGACGACCCCTCCATCGGAAGGAATTTACTGTGACTGAACAAAATGGCCAAACAATAACAAACACGCGATACCAAACAAACTGACCGTTAGGATCCCCCCTACACGCCAGGTGCGCCAACTTCGAAACAAAAAATTTCCCCCGGCCTCAGGAGCCCTTGTAACCTTACTGTCTTGATGACCCTCGTATGTTAATATAACCTGGCGAGCTTATTACAATTTTTATGGCCTAGTTGGTAAGACGCTTGTCTCCCAACCCGTAGGTTGCGGTTTCAATTCTGGTTTCTTCTTTCAGAAAATCATTCACTTGATCCAACCATACTTTTCTTGGTCTTGTTTTCCACTCAGACGTCTTCCAGTTATATTTGCACTATATGTCTGTTTTGTTAGTCTTTCTTCATTCATTCCTTCCACATGGCCAAACCATCTCAATATACTCTTCTTCATCTTACTTAATACTCACTGAGGACATATAGCATGAAAAACTAAATCGATACTTCTTTCCTTCTTCTTCTTCTCCCTGGCTCCATCCCAACTCACTGTCTGCGAAGACTGTCGGGGTCAGCTCTCCTCGTCCTCAGGTTGTATGCTCTTCTGTCCCAGACTACGTCCCCCAGGCCGTGCCTCTGCATCAGGTTATCTTTTTGCACCACCCATGAATTATTTGGTCTTCCTCTGGTTGTTATTCGAGGAAGATCCATGGAGATTGCCTGGTTCACAATGTGATCGGGTGCTCTGCGTCCAACGTGCCTATACCATCTCAATCCATCCGCCTCTCCTCCATCTTGCTGTTGATGTCTGTAACACCTAGGCTTCCACGAATGCGTGAGCTTTTTATTTTGTCTCTTAGGGACACACCAGCTGACCATCTTAGCATGCGCATTTCAGCAGTTTCTAGTTGCCTAGAGTAAGAGTTATACATCGTCAAGCATTCGGAGCCATAGAGGAGTGCGGGTCTGACAATCGTTTGGTATACTTTTCATTTTAACTTTACTGGCATTTTCGGATATTATTATCGATATTATCGATACTTCTTTCCGATTTTTTATTATATAAAACCCCGTTGCACATCCTCATCAACCTGACAAATAGTGACATTCAATTACATATGTATACATCACGCGAAATCAAACTCCTCACACTTCATCACACCAGACAGACCAAAACATTCATCCCACTATATACCGCACATAATCATAGAGCAAAAAACAAAAAAAACAACTATTCTACTCTGGTTTTCACTAAAAGTGCTGTTTATCATCTTTATGATCAGTTGGAAGATGACAATAAGTCCGCCAAATTGTGCTGTATAAAACGAAAGTGTAATATTATATAAGAAATCAAACACTGTTTATTCCAGTTTATGTAATACCCTACCGGTTTAAGGTTTTAATCTCACCCTTGTTTGTGCTCCCTGATGATGGAGTGAAAACCTTGAAACCGGTAGGGTTATACTGTTATATAAAGCGGAATAAACAGGTTAGTGTACAGCACCGGTACAAAGACTGTAAATACTCGTAGGTGGACGCCTGCCGCTCAATACTCGGAGATTCCGGTTTACTTCTTGCATTTCCGGTGAAAAGTAGCAGGGTGAAGAGATTCCTCTTCAGCAGGTAGAAGTTTGTCGTAAATAAAACACAGTAGACGTTCCAGAAACTGAGAATATATTTTTGTCATTTTTCGTTCCTTATGTGCAGCCCATCGCTCATCGGAAGCCCCTCTATTCGCCCTTGTATGCCGTCACGGCTTACTAGATACTTGCTAGATACCATGTATACCGCGCGCTCTCTGCATGCATGGGCTGTCCGATTATTTATAGTGACTATTGTGAAGGCCACGCATAAGGAACATTCCATTACAATAGGTACAATGATTACAATTTTTACAGATATCAACTCGACAATATTTACACAAATAAAATAATTTATTTTAGGTGGCGTATACGTCCGATACAGTTATATTAAACAAATTACAATGTATTTAACCTTTCCCTTCCTGTGCTAAAAAATCGCCCGTTCCGGTACTGTGTATTCAATACAAATGTAAAAATGAGCGATTTAAAATCGAAAAAATAAGAATATTCATAGCCAATCGCTTAAATAAATTAAATTTGAAGTCAAAAGTGATAATAATTGAAATTTAATTCACAGTCACTTAAGTACGTTAATGATATTCACAGTCACTTAAGTACGTTGATGAGTGCTTTCTAACGCGCTCAATCTTAGAAGAAAATTTACTTTTGCTTTTGGTAATGTGATATGAAATATGTCAATATCCGAAGCAGTCCCGTTAAGAAGAGTTAAGGCCCTTCCAACAGGCATAGCGGCTGGAAGACCTGTTCTTGCGTATGTTATTGAGAACAGTTCTTGCCGGCGCAGTCTAGTGTAATTGTTAGGAACGTTTAACGCTAATCTTTGTGGTAATGCTGGGCAATTCACAACTCCTTGAAACATATTTATGGTTGTTTAGAAGTGATTGCCACACGACAATAAATCCGCCAGGTTTTACTTTATACAACAAAAGTGTAATACAGTGCAATATTGGAAGGTTTTAATACTGTCCGGTTTGAGTATTTATGCTTTATTACCCCATTGACTTTGATTCCTATCGCTACACGCCGTTCCATATCACTCTCAACTCTCCAACTTACTGTAAGTTATAGTTCGGAAATTCTAGGATGAGTCCTGTGACAGCTCACAAATTTGCCCCAATACAACCTTATGTAATGTATTTACCTAAATAACTTGCTATTTATTTATTAAAGTTGATAAAATAATTAAAATTACTGAACATCGTTACAAGGTTGTATTGGGGCAAATTTGTGAGCTGTCACAGGACTCGTCCTAGAATTTCCGAACTATAACAATAATCTCGTAGAGTTATATTTCTTACATTTCCTTTATTCAAAATATCATTCACTTGATCCAATCACTCTTTTCTTGATCTTCCTCTAGCACGCCTTTAGAAAGCACTTGAATACAACACATACACTACACTACACCTAAAGCCGAATGTGTTACTTTATAACATATCGGAAGATCTATAAATAATTTCTTTTAATTCGTTTTCCTGCAGTCATTTTTTGCTGTTTTCTTACCAAATATGGTTTATTTAACATATGCAAATGCAGAAAAGTACTTAATCTAATGGCCGTAGCCACTACCTTCTTATCATTTTACTCAACTTGTATATATTTTGATTTGCAATGTTTTTAATCTGCCAATAATAGTGGTTCAGAATCCCGAGTTACAGCTTCATTGAGGAGACATTGTTTATATATTTTTTTATTTATTTTACACATGACAAGAAATATACATCATTTGCGAAAAAACAACAAGTAATTAAATTAGGACACACAATTTTAATGGGTCTGGGTCCTTTCATTTGTCGTGTGCCCAGTAAACTAGGCTTTTGCCTGTATCTCACCGAGGACATATAGCATGAAACAATAAATCGACACTTCTTTTCGATTTTTAATTTCATAAAACCCCGTTGCACGTTCTCATTAACCTGACAAACAGTGACAGTCAATTACATATGTATACATCACGCGAAATCGAACTCCTTACACATCACTCCAGACAGACTAAAAACATGCATCCCACAATATACCTCACATAATCATAAAAACATAAAAAATACCACACTCAAGAGCTCATACTAACCTTTGCTACAAGTCATTCCTCTTGCAAGCTCAAGTACTCAAACTCCTGTCGCAATAACAACCACGCTCCGATCGACTGCCTTAATTGTTTTCCTCTCTTTGCCATATAAATTGTCCTTTTATTATTGTTATTACAAAGCTTTAATGTTACAGGGTTGGAAGAGTTCGCCATCAGTAAATTTCTGATGACTCCAGGGTATTTATTTATTTTAATATATTTTAAATATATCAATAATAGTGGGTTTGAATCGTGCGTTAAAGCTCTCTTAACCAATCATATCCTGTGATGTGTAACTAGTACACATTGCTTCTAAAAACTTTAATATCTCTATAAATATTATAAATACTGGCTTCAGATTTTAGGTAGTCCTCCGTAATACATTTACGTATTGAATGAAAAAAATAATATTAAAAATAATTAGCACTTATCGGCCACATCAGAGATATTTTGTGAAAATCGGGAATAAATTCACCTATACAATCAAACGTGTGCCAGTGTGACGTATGTATATTCATTCTAAAAAACTGCTATGGATGAGGAAGCGACGCTATTCACGTCTCACTCTCACTCTACTTCGGTATATGGGAACGAAAGAAATAGAATCTCAGTTCGCTCGCTTCTCTCACTCAGTAGCTTTCGGGTAGCCATTTGAGGTGGTCCCTTTGCCCGTTTTGTGAACGTCGGCCGATGTTTTTTTTTCATGTTTTCAGCAATTAAATTTCAATTATTATCTCTTTTGACTTCAAATTAAATTAATTTAAGCGATTGGCTATGAATATTCTTATTTTTCCGATTTTTAATCGCTCATTTTTACATGTGTATTGAATACACATCACCGGAACGGGCGATTTTTTTAGCACATGAAGGGAAAGGTTAAATACATTGTAATTTGTTTAATATAACTGTATCGGACGTATACGTCACCTAAAATATATGACACAGCACCGAAACGGGCGGATTTTTTAGCACAGGAAGGGAAAGGTTAAAGAGAGTTTGCTTTCTAAACAATGCTATATAAATTATCGTTGTATTTTTTCTCCGCAATGTCTTTAACGAGTCTGGCAACCTATATACGAAAAGACCAACTGAAAATCTTCTTATTGTAGATAAATAGCGAGGAATTGTCTGTCTGTATGTAAACGCAACAAACGCAGTGAGTGTGAACCGACCTTTAGCCGGCCTCACCCGACGTGCCGTGTATAGCGCGCATTATGTCAAGCTATGCACCGTGTAGTGTAGTGTAGTGTGTACTGCACTGGAGCCGCGCCCGCCGGCCGCTGCCGGTATAGCAGCCCTTACCAGAGCTCGCCGGTTATAGCCGGATAGAGCGGCCCGCTTCGATAAAGTTTCTTCAACTGTGTGCTGCGCTACCACAATTCTTTTAGTAGCGTTGATTCAATAAAATAAACATTTCTCTTTGTCACTTTTTATTTTTAATTATACATACGTGTGAATTGGTTGATGAAAATAATTTGTTTTAACATTGCAAACCCCGCGATGTCGCGTGGCGTAAGGTGCGCACTAGAGGCCGCTCGTGCGTTATAGCACGACGAACTACGGAAATTAGTATAATACATTATAGTCCCAGCGTGTCCCCGGTCACACCGTGTGATGTAACAACTCCCGACGAAATTTAATATTCCGTATTTATAAAAATGATGTGTAACTTAAAAACGCGTATTGCTTGGAATATTTTTTTACGTTTTTCATCCTTATTTTATTTTTTTACTAAAAAAGTGTGTAACCGGATAATATCAACATCTGATAAGATGATAGTCCATAATAGTATTTTAGTGTTAACTTTAATATACGGAAGTGAAACGTGGACGTGAAATAAGACAGAAGAGCCTAATAAATGCTGTTAAAATACATGCTTTGATACGAAAATATGCAGTGGCAATGTATGGTAGAATACGGAATGAAGTAATAAAGGATGAATCTGAACTTAAGGTTGATGTTTTGAATAAGATGAAACAAGTCACGCTGGTATGGTTTGTTTGGGTACATGAAACGAATGAATGAAGAAAAACTTGTTCCAAAGAAAATTGATAGCAATATAGCATACAATATGTCTTGAAATCACACATTTGTGTTAAGACAATGGATAAGAAACTCACACATTTGTGTTAAGACAATGGATAAAACTGTCCGTCTTTGTGTGGTTCGTGGGTGTGTGCTCACGTATATGTTTATGGATTTCGTGAGGATGGATAATCATTTGAATGATTTATGCGACCACGTAACTTGGTTCATTTACTTTTGTCTGGTTGGTTAGAAGAGATTGCCGCCTGGCAATAATCCCGCCAGATTGTATTTGCAATAAAAGTGTTAAATAAATAAATAAAAAAATACATTTGAGACAGAAGCTGTCAAAAAGTCTGGGCTCATCTCATAACATCCTTCCGATTGAGGATTGTATTACGTTTTGGTTGTATACTGTACAACCTAATGGGTATACGTTTCCTTTTATTTTTCAAAATATCATTCACTTGATCCAACCATACTTTTCTTGGTCTTCTTCTACCGCGCCTTCCACTCACATTAACACTGTTTATTGAATATCCATCTTAACTCTTCAATCATCTGAGAAAATAATACTCATATAACAGAATTCCTCAATTAACTCCAACCTTCATTCCTCACCCATGCACCGCATTTATATTTCCCGCCACACTTTTCTACCACCATTAATTTGGATTATATTTTAATAATATGTATATTTATACATAATATACCTGATAAATGGATGCTGCAATAATAATGATATAAAGACAATTCATATAGCGCCGTTTAGAGAGCGGACTCCTCAAGAGTGATTTAAGACCACTATTATTGACAGATTTAAAGTATTACAAAATAAATACATTTAAGTTGATTGAAAGGATAGGAATGTAGTGGCTTTTTATTTATTTATTATTACACATGACAAGAAATATACACAATTTGAGAAAAACAACAGATTTTTTGATTTGGACATACAATTTTAAAGGATCTGGGTTTGTTGCCTTTCCTTTGTCGTATCCCCAGTAAACTAGGCTTTTGCCTGTATCTCACTGAGGATATTTAGCATGAAAAAATAAATCGATATTTCTTTCCGATTTTTGATTACACAAAAACAAAACCCCGTTGAACGCTCTCATCGACCTGACAAACGGTGACACTCAACTACAACTGGAAACATCTTGCGAAATTCAACTCCTCACACATCATCACTCCAGAAAGACCAAAAATATTCATCCCACACTATACCGCACACAATCATAAGAATAAAAATTAAAATCAAAACAAAAAAAAATACATAGAATCACAAATACAAAACAACCAAAATTAAAACAACAAGAAGAAACCCACACTCACGAGCTCACATAAATCCCTTCCACTCGTCATTCATCCTGAAAGCCCAAGTACTCAAAATCCTGTCGCAATAACGACCACGCTCCGATCGACTGTCTAAATGGTTTTCCTACCTTTACTTTTATTGAAGTCGGCACGCCATTGTATGTAATGGGAGCCAAATAAGCATATTGCCTTTGGGCAAAAGAGGTTTTAACTCTAGGGATGGTGAACATTTCATTAGTTGCCATGCGTGTCATGTGTGTCTGCTGAGTCTGCATCTTCCCTTATGCTATGGCCATTATATTCGGTACCTTTCCACATCTGCATATGTTTAGAAGAAAAATTTAATAAGATAACTTGCAAACAAATTTACATTTCTTTTCACACCTTTCTATCACTATAACTTTGAATTTCGCATCATTAATTCTTAGATTATTATCTTTGCATCTCTAATAAAATTAACTTTTCAAATACTGTAATTCATCTACATTCTCCGCTAACGCCACCATTTATCAGCATGCAGCAATCCGCGTATGTTTCCATTTGACATTTGTATTCTTCCCATTAGACTCTCTAATTCCTTCACACGTGAATCTTTATGTTTCATATAATGTTATATATTTATTATTATTCATTATAAAACAATTTTGCAACTTTGGGAATAAGTGGACAGTCAATGCGAATATATGACAGAATACATTATCCTCTTTACATAAACGAGTTCCTGTCAAACAAGATGCATATCGTAATTCTCGTTTAAGATATTAATGTCATTTATAAATAAATGACGAATGCATCTATAAAAAGACAATTTACAATCGTTTCAACACATCGCGAGTATAAATTACTAATTGCATACTAAATTATTTTAATTTTTCAATGCTGGAAAGTTTATAATACTTTAAAAAACATTTATTTGCATGCATCCATATTTCGCTTTCTCTGTGAATGTCAAGATTGATGCCCAGTTTAGTTTGCTTAGCATCTGACTGCAGACGGTTCCATTTTATGTTAATTATTAACTCTGTATATTGACTAATTGTCTGCTAAGATGTACAGTATTTTGGTGGCAATATTGATGTATGGGAGTGAAACGCTGACATGAAAAAATATTGCTAACAAATATAAAAATACGTGTATTAAAACGTATAGTATGGGTTGTAATGTTTTACAAAATTGAGTAATAAGGGATGAATGTGAAGAGGCTAATGTGTTGATTAAGATTAAGAAGAGCACTATGAGATAGTGTTGATTAAGATTAAGAAGGGCCTTTGGCACGATTTAATATATATATGGGTAAAAATACGTGTAACGAGGGTTAACGTAATTGGAGGAATAACAAAATGTGTTACTATCACGTATTGAAAGATCTACAATGGTCTATTTGCAGTTCGTCTTTCCTTGGTAATTTTTCCGCGATTTTCTTACCAAACATACTTTTAAGTTGGAAATTTCAAATCTAATGGTCGCACTACCACATTCTTATCCCTACACTCACTTCTTTTGTTTTATTTTTTATCCGTCAATAATAGTTTGTTCGAATCCCAAGCCATGAGCTCCTATGAGGAGAACTTTTTTCTAAACGTTGCTTTAGAAATCGTCCTTGTATTATTATTATTATTTACAAATTAATATACAGTACCCGACGGTAAGTAATACACATCGGGCTTAAGAAAGATACTGTCGGCCATAATTGGCTAACTTTGGCTTTGTAGAGCGTTGTCTCTGTCCCTAAAACCCTTGACAACGACTGACAAATCGTGACGGAACACGTGTATGAATGACAGACACGACGCTCTACAAAGCCGAAGTTAGCCGATTATGGCCGACAGTCTCTTTCTTAAGCCCGATGTGTATTACTTACCGACGGGTACTGTACTTGAATGAATAAAGAAAGACTAACCAAACATATATAAAGTGCAGCTTTGAGTGGAAGGTGTGTGAAAGGAAGACCAAGAAAAGTATGGTTGGATCAAATGAATGATATATTCTGAAAGAAGGAAAAGTAGAAAGTCAGAGAAATCGCAGAATTTGTATGAGAAAGTTTATGGATGTACATAGAAGAGGCTAAGGATGTCTTGCGAAATAGAAAAAATTAGATTTATGTCATCTCTGCCTACCCCGACAGGAAAATGGCGTGATAGTATCTATGGTATGTAATGTTTATTTATGTATTTTATTACACATGACGAGATATTATACATAAGTTGCGAAAAAACCACAGGTAATTTAATTTGGGCATACAATTTTAATTGTTCCGGGTTTGTTGCCTTTCATTTCTCGTGTCCCTAGTAAACTAGGCTTTTGCCTGTATCTCACAGAGGATATTTAGCACGAAAAAATTAATCGATACTTCTTTCCGATTTTCGATTACACAAAAAAACAAAACCCCGTTGCACGTTCTCATCAACCTGACAAACAGTGACACTCAACTACAACTGGAAACATCATGCGAAATCAAACTCCTCACACATCATCACTCCAGAAAGACCAAAAATGTTCATCCCAATATATACCGCTCACAATCATAAAAATAAAATATATTTTTATATTGAATCCCACAACGCTAAAGTCAGAATCTTTTATAAGTCGATATAAGACTTCAAAAACCGAGTTCTTAGTAAAATCGTTTCCTGAAGTTTGTATATTTATTTCCTCAAATCTTAAATGGTGATAAATGTAAAAAAAGATTGACAATCTTAGGCTAAGATATTGGGTAAGTACCAATTGTCCACTCACTGCTAGCGACGGTAGTTTTGGAAGTGTAACGCGAACGCGCGGACAGCCATAAAATACGAACAAAAAAATAAATTGTTTTCAAATAACGAAATATCAACTATTGAATTGTGTAATATTTTCAATATATAACATATATATATATATATTTTTTTCCCACTAAAATTGAGTGAATTTTAAACTATACAACGATGTTAAATGTGCGTCTTCGACATATTTTAATTTTCCTAATAAAGTGAACTATGTAATATTTTTCTGTTAACGATTTTCATCGTTCGTTCGTTGTGGATTTTCTCTAAAACATTTTATACTAATAACCGTTTGTATTATTTTTTTATCATAGGAAAAAGGTGTTCATTTTACGTGGAAATATTTTTATTGTGGCATATCCGACCGATAACTGGTTTTATCCCGTTGTTTCGTGAATTATTTTCGTTCTAGCATACTACGTGTGTCCCGCCATTTCTGGTTAAGTCAAGTTTGTGTTGTTTACAGTTGTCTCTGGTTTGGTGCTGCTATTTAAAATAATCGATTTGAATTCATTTTTCTTTAATTAATTATTTTTATTTACAATAATTAAAACGAATTTGAGATAAATAGAAATTAGAGATTATACATTTTTACTTTTAGATTTTCCTATTTCACAATTAGAGACTGTTAAATCATATTATGTAGATGAAATTGAAGGATTCTGCTATTATGGCCGCAGCCACTACTTTCCTATCTTAACCTATATATTTTAATTTATCAATAATAGTGGGTTCGAGTTACGAGTTAGACCGCCCTTGAAGATATTTTGCTGTCTAAACGGCGCTGTATAAATACGTCATTTTATTATTATTATTATTTGTGTTGTGTTTTCTCAGATTATGGAAGAGTTACGAGGGATATCGAACGGCGTGTAGCGATAGGAAATATAGTCAATGGGGCGTTAAAACATATATAATCGAACCATACAGTATAAAAATAGTCCATAATAGTGTTTTAGTATCAAATTTGATGGGGAAAAGTGGACTGAGATGCTGTAGAAATGCGTGCACTGAGAATAATCCATGGAGTGTCAATGTATGACGGGATACGGAATAAAGTGATTAATGTGAACTGATGTTTCGAGTAAGAAGAAGAAAAGCACTCTAAGGAGAAGATGGTTTGGACACGTGGAACGAATGAATGAAGAAAGACTAACAAAACAAATTCAAACGTTGCAAAAGTGAGAGGAAAGCGTGGTAGAGGAAGATCAAGGAAAGTATGGTTGGATCAAGTGAATGACATTTTAAAAAAGAAGGAAACTTATAAAGTCATAGAAATACCAATAGTTGTATTGAATGATAAGGTGTATAGATGTAGAAAATACGAAACATGTATGTCGCGATGGGAATGTCTGGCGCTCAATCTTCTCTGCCAACCCCGGCAGAGATATATCAAAATTTTACGATGTTATGACGCATAAATGCTATAAATCGTTGTATTCTGTCTTCAACAAACATCTCGCTCGCACTACAGAAAGGGTGAATAAAAGTTAACAAAACAGTACAAATGTGAGTGGAACGTGTGGTAGAGTCAGACCAAGTAAAGAATGGTTAGATCAAATGTATGATTATGCAGAAAGGAAATGTAAAAAGTCATTGAAATAATCGACAACAGTATTTTGATGGCAATTTTGTCGTATGGGAGTCAAACGTGGACGTAAAAAAAGGCTGATAGCAACCAATAGTACGGGTTACAATGTATTATATAACAGAATACGGAATGAAGTGATTAGGGATTAATGTGAACTCAAGACTGATGTGTTGAGTAAGGTGGAGAAGGAGCACGCTGAGATGGTTTAGGCATGTGCAACGAATGTATGAAAAAGTACTAACAATACAAATATACAGTACCGATGTGAGTGGAAATCGTGGCAGATGAAGACCAAAGAAATGATGGCTGGAATAAGAATAGATATGACTGAAGTCATAGGTATCCTTATACCCTCGAATACTAGATGGAAAAAATACCTGTGTCATTCGAGGGGAGTAGCACAGCGCGGGGTTCGAACCGACGACCTTCCACACGGAAGTCCAGTGTGTTACGGCGCGGCCATACACCTCAAATTGTCCATAAATTTTGTAAAAATTAATAATCATTTGAATATTTTTTGTGACCATGTAACTTCTTTTAGTTACTTTTGTCTACTTGGTTGGAAGAGATTGCTTCCTGGCAATATGCCTGCCAAATTGTTTTTACAATGAAGTGTTCATAAATAAATATCGATTGTCTCGTAGATAAAGCGATAGATTCGCGATAGGAAAGTCTGCCACTCTCTCCTCTCTGCCTACTCCGACAGGAAAATGACGTGATTGTATTTATGTATAATGCGCTGGAATACAAAGGAGTTTGTTTATGTTCATGGGTTGATTGAATTAGTCTAAAAAGATTATCAGTTAAAACCGCATTTTTGTATCGGTTAACCGGTAACATGCTGTTTTCAGTGCAATTTAACCGGTTTTTTAAAATACAGTAGAGCGCAGAATATCCGTGCTAATTAGGAACACTCGAGACCGGATAATTGAATAACACGGTTAAGGGGGTGTTCTACTCTAGAAATTTGAAAAAATCGTTTGTGTTTGCATATTTTTAAAGTTTAGACCTTTGAAAATATGTCTTCGAAAGGAAATTTTAAAATTCTCAATATTTACAAAGTTATAGCTATAAATGAGGCAGCAATTACGCCGCACCGGAATGACTCGGACAATAATCTCGAAATTTTGAACGCGTTTTTCTCTAAACTACTTTTTTCGACCTGGTCGACATAAAATCTCAAGTTCTATCCAACCGATTGCCTTTAAATTTGATATAAAACTTTGACAAATGTTTTTTATATCGTCCCTACCTTGGAAAATTCAAAACTATCTTTTTTTTACTACGAGGGTCATCCAGAAAGTACAGTTACAAGGGCTCCTGAGGCCGGGAAATATTTTTTGCTTCAAAGTTGGCGCACTTGGCGTGTAGGGGGGATCCTAACGGTCAGTTTGTTTGGTCCCGCGTGTTTGTCGGCCATTTTGTTCAGTCACAGTAAATTCTTCGGATGGAGAGGTCGTCGCGCGCTCCCGCCCCCCTCCCGTCCGGTAAAAAAATAGGGTTATACCGTTACAAAAAGTGGAATAAACAGTGTTTGATAAAACAAATTACAATGATTTTTAAACAGTTTAGGTCCTTGCTTTGAAATTTTCTAAACGTGGACGTTCGTAAATAATTTAGAATTTTTTTTTTGTTTTTAAAAAAAATTGTACTACAGAGGACCACCGATAATTGAGCCCTGGATACTCGACGCTTTACTGCACTTTAACTAGATTATTATCATTTGTTGTATATGTTACGTTGGAATCGGACAGTGAGTAGTGTGATAAATAAAGATCACGCATGACGAGATGTATGAATGGAAAGGAGGTGAAAGTTAATTGGATTGAAAAGTATGAAAATCTGTTTTCTCTGCCTACCCCTCGAATGAGACAGCGTGATTGACCTGATTTTAAAAGAATGTAAAGTGGGAAGTATGAATAATAGAAAATTGCTTCTCCCTGGCTCCATCCCAACTCACTGTCTGCGAAGACTGTTGGGGTCAGCTCTCCTCGTCCTCAGGTTGTATGCTCTTCTGTCCCGGACTACGTCCCCCAGGCCGTGCCTCCGCATCAGGTTATCTTTTTGCATCACCCATGAATTCTTTGGTCTTCCTCTGGTTGTTATTCGAGGAAGATCCAAGATACATGAATAATAGAAGATTGCGTATGACGGCATGTATGAATTATGGCCTTGTTGATAAGATATCTACTTGTCTACCAACCCGGAGGTTGCGCGATCAATTCCCGTTGGAAGCCAGATTTTTTTTAAAAAAGGTTTCCAATCTGGTTTTCACTAAAGGCCTCTTTAACATATTTCTGGTTGGTTGGTAGATATTTTCACGTGATAAAAAACCCGCCAGGTTGTGCTGTATACAAAGAATGTGTAACACAAAACAATAAAATTGTGAATGAAACGAAAGTTGGGTACTTTGATAGAAAAGTATGGAGATCTGTTTTCTCTGCCTAGCCCGAAAGGGACACGGCGCGATTATATATTTGTATGTATGATATATCTATAGTCTATGATCTCCGCTACTTAGAGTTTGAACCAGTCGCTGTAGATCGATTGGCAATTCATTTGCATATTACAAAAAGTCTGTGCGGAAATTTATCGACCGGTCTCACCAAAATAGCATTGATGGATCGAAAAAGTTCCGGTTTTTACTGGTGATAATTCAAAGATACTGGATTGTTCGGATATATTTAGACATCTACAGGGACGGGTTTAGGATTATATTATGATATTATTATGTTATAATTATGTCACTATAGCATGAAGCATGAATGCTGTTAAAATCTTTATCAAGTTTACCTGTCATATGTTCATGGAGAGTCTGCGAGGGAAAAGCAAAGGAAACAGAACAGCACTCCTGTGGGTTTGTGTGTAGGAACTTGTCCAGACGTCTCATACACTGGTTCAATGTCACAGCACTCACTACACCATTGGGCAGTACTATTATTATAGTCAGGCAGCATGAATGCTGTTAATATATATATCAAGTTTACCTGTCATATGTTCATGGAGAGACAACAAGGGAAAAAAAGCAAAGGAAACAGAACACCACTCCTGGGTTTGTGTGTAGGAACTTGTCCAGACGTCTCATACACTGGTTCAATGTCACAGCACTCGCTACACTATTGGGCAGTATTATCATTATAGTCAGGCAGTATGAATGCTGTTAATATCTTTATCAAGTTTACCTGTCATATGTTCATGGAGAGACAGCGAGGGAAAATAAAAAGAAACAGAACAGCACTCCTGTGGGTTTGTGTGTAGGAACTTGTCCAGACGTCTCATACACTGGTTCAATGTCACAGCACTCACTACACTATTGGGCAGTATTATTATTATAGCCAGGCAGCATGAATGCTGTTAATATCTATATCAAGTTTACCTGTCATATGTTCATGGAGAGACAGAAAGGGAAAAGCAAAGGAAACAGAACAGCACTCCTGGGTTTCTGTATGAACTTGTCAAACGTCTCATACACTGTTTCAATGTCACAGCACTCACTACACTATTGGGCAGAATTATCAACATGAATGCTGTTAATATCTATATCAAGTTTACCTGTCACATGTTTATGGAGAGACAGCAAGGGAAAAGCAAAGGAAACAGAAAATCACTCCTGGGTTTGTATGTAGGAACTTGTCCAGACGTCTCATACACTGGTTCAATGTCACAGCACTCGCTACACTATTGGGCAGTATTATCATTATAGCCATGAATGCTGTTAATATCTATATCAAGTTTACCTGTCATATGTTCATGGAGAGACAGAAAGGGAAAAGCAAAGGAAACAGAACAGCACTCCTGGGTTTCTGTGTAGGAACTTGTCCAGACGTCTCATACACTGGTTCAATGTCACAGCACTCACTGCACTATTGGGCAGTATTATCATTATTGATGTGCTGAGTAATATGAAGAAGAACCCTTCAATATGGTTTGGGCATGAAGAAAGACTAACAAAACAAATGTATAGTGCTCATAGAGTGGAAGACGCGGTAAAGGAAAACCGAGGAAAGTATGTCAGATCAAGTGAATGATTTTTTGAAAGAAGAAAACGTAGAAGTTCAGAGGCATCGTGTACAATAAGTTGCATAGATGTGTAAGAGGCGAAGGATATGTGCAGAGATAGGAAAGTCTGGCGCTCTATCATCTCTGCCTTTCCCATAAGGGGAATGACGTTATGGTATGTATGGCTCATAAGCGCAACTAAATAGATTCAAACGGAATAATGTTTTCACGTATATAGTGGATTGTAAGATGGGCTTTTAATCTATCTGAAATTATGAAAAACACCATGGGTTGACTCACGTGATATATTAGGTGTTAACATAAGTTGTGTCCGTTTTTTTTTTCAATTTAAAAATGAGCACCAAAAGTAAAACAAAATGGTAAAGGTTATACGTCATTCGAAAGAATTTTTTCTGCTCTACAAGATACTGTGTTTGCTTTTACGTTACATATATTATTTTATTTGATTACAAGCCTTCAAAATGGAATGTCAAGTAGACGAAAGTGAGCATTTTCGACACCTCCTTCTGTTCGCGTTCAATCGAGGGAATAATGCTGCTCGCGATATTTGCGAAGTGTACGGTGAAGATGCTATGAATGAAAGGACAGCTCGTCAATGGTTTTTGCGTTTCAATGACGGTAATTTCGACCTGAAAGACATGGAGCGTTCCGGACGACCAGTGGACTTCGATGAAGACCGCTTAAACCATATTATTCAGTAGAACTTTTGGTGCTCATTTTTAAATTGAAAAAAAAACGGAAACAACTTATGTTAACACCCAATATATAATTAAGTCTCACAACTTCTTAAGTTGAAAGTTTGTGACAGAGGTATTCAATAATCTGTCCTCAGTAAGATACAGGCAAAAGCCTAGTTTACTGGATATAGTACAAATAAGAGGCAACAAACCCAGATATATATAAATTGAGTGTGCATTTTAAATTGCTTCGTTTTATTAAGTCTAGTTTTTCATAAAACGATATATTCATACAATTACTCATGTATGTTAAATAAATAAATAATACTCGTATATAGCCAAAATGTTTCAAATATAGAGGTAGTCTGTGTGTTCCATCTCACTGGACCCGTCACAGAAAAGTTTCGTTCGTATAACTTGGATTTAGAGAAAACTCCAAACCAACTGTTCACAACGGGGGTACTATCACCTCCATAGGGAAGGGCGATTAAAATTTTTAGGGGACGTTGAGATGTACAAAATTATTATGGTGGCGTTAAGATTTTTCGAGAGGTCATTGTAGTATTCATTATATAACATATGTAACGTGTATAACTTGGATTTATTTGAGAAAAATCCCAACCAACCGTTCACAACGAGGATACTTTCGCCCCCCTAGAGAATACGATTTTATTTATTTAGGGGACGTTGAGATATACAAAATTATGAAGGTGGCGTTAAGATCTTTCAAAGGGTCGTTGTATTGTAGTATTCATTACATACATACATACGTGTATAACTTGGATTTGTTTGTTAGAGAAAATTCCTAATCAACTATTCACAACGAGGATACTTTCGCTCTCATAGGGAAGGCGATTTTAATTTTTAGGGGACGTTGAGATGTACAAATGTATTAAGGTGGCGTTAAGATCTTTCAAGTGGTACATGATATATGTATGTATCATACACATCATCACGCTGTGTCCCCAATTTTTCCTACATCTGAAAAAATACAATACTACAAGTAGTCTACATACATCCATACCATCACGCCGTGTATCTTGCGGTGAAGGTAGAGAGAACAGATCTCCAAAATTTTCTATCCAACACAACTTTTGCCTCCTCCACATTCGTACATCTCATCATGCGCAATCTTTTATTTATAGTACTCACCATCCGTTTCCACTGTAACGTATTATTGTATTATTACACTCTCCTTACATACAGTATTATCTTGCTGATATATTGCCATATGGCAATCTCTTTCAACCAACCAAAAATATATTTAAGAGGCCTTGATTGGAATCCTTTTTAAATAAACCTGGGCTACAACTGAAATCGAAACTACAACCCCCGTGTTGAAAAAAAAACTTATTACCAACAAAGTCCTAGAGTTCATCATTTAGATGTATGGATGTAGAAAGGCTATAAATGTGTCGAGATAGGAAGGTATGGCGCTCTGTCTTCTCTGCATACCCCGACAGGGAGATAGCATGATGGTATACACGTATGTTACTACTTAACCGTTTTACAGCCCGGCCTTATATGGATAATCATACCGCCCATGCCCAGACTTCATTTTATTTTTCGTTAATACATGCAAACATCCCTACGCCGTGTTCCTTTCTGGGTATGTACAGAACGGACAATAAATCCTTTTTCTTCTTCTTCCCAGTGCCATGTCAGGTCCCCCCAACGTTGACTATCACCTAAGAGTAGGCATCTTTGTCCCCGGCAGCCCGAAAAAGATCCCCAACGCTCCCTATACCAGTCCAATCACGTATATTGCGGAGCCAGGAGATTTGCCTCCTGCCAACATCTCGTCGACACTCTATTTTGCCTTGGATGATCAGGTGCAGTAATTTGTACTTTTCTCCTCTAAGTACATGACCCAAATAGGACACCTTTCGGATTTTAATATTAGTCAGCAACTCTCTATCAACTTTGGCTCTTTGAAGAACCCTCGTGTTGCTGACCATATCCGTCCAGGGTATCCGTAGCATTCTCCGGTGCATCCACATTTCGAATGCTTCCAGTCGGTTCATTCTACCAACTTTGAGGGTCCATGATTCCACTCCATGCAATAACACTAATCAAACGTAGCTTTTGACAAACCGCTGTCGAAGTTTCAAGTTTAGATTATCATCGCAGAATACGCTTCTCATTTTATTATAAGCCGCACGAGATGTTTCAATTCTGCACTTCACTTCACTCCTTTTTAGAAAAAAAAAATTGGGTTCTGACGCAAATCGAACCCACAACTCCCGAATCTTATTAACTAGGCCACGGAATAAAACAGGTGAATCCGGTTAACTTGTTAAAAAAACCGGTTGGATTGTATTTAAAACAGCTTTATACCGGTTCGCCAATATGAAAAAACTGAATTACCTTTTATAAACAAACGGTTTTGACTGATTTTCTGACATACAATTTTTTTTCGACTAATTTAAAATAACACAGCGAAACCGTTGAAATGCGATTAAACGCTTATTAACTCCTGAATATAAATTTGTAAAACGCTTGTCTTCCAGTCAGGGGATTGCGGGTTCGATTCCCGTTGGAACCCATGCATACCATCACGCCGTCTCCCTATCAGGGTAGGCAGAAGTGAGAGAACGCCATACTTTCATATCGTTACACACATCACCTTCTAATACAAATTCTACAATCGCTTAAATTAATTAAATTTGAAGTCAAAAGTGATTACAATTGAAATTTAATTGCTGAAAACATGAAAAAAAAACATCGGCCGACGTTCACAAAACGAACGAAGCGGCCACCTCAAATGGATGCCCGAAAGTTACTGAAGCGAGAGAAGCGAGCGAACTGAGATTCTATTTCTTGCGTTCCCATATACCGAAGTGGAGTGAGACGTAAATAGCGTCGCTTTCTTACCCATAGAGGATTTTAAGAATGAATATACCTACGTCACACATTGGCACACGTTTGATTGTATCGGTGAATTTATTCCCGATTTTCACAAAATATCTCTGATGTGACCGATAAGTGCTAATTATTATTAATATTATTTTCTCATTCAATGCGTAAATGTATTACGGAGGAATACCTAAAATCTGAACCCAGTATTTATTATATTTATAGAGATATTAAAGTGTTTAGTAGCAATGTGTACTAGTTACCATACACATCACAGGGAAGGAAGGGTTAATCTTCTTCGTCTTGTGCTTAATGCAGAGCGTCGCGGTCCTCTGCCATGTCTCGAACTTGACGCACCCCACCTGTCAAAATCCCTCGCTAGGCTGGTCCTAGACCATTCTGAATGCACCGCTTAAAGAGGGTCCTATCAACTCTTTTGTTTGGTCCATCTGTTTTATAGGACGACCACTTCCCTTGTCCGCTATTCCTCACTGTCCACACGTGTTCACCAGCTTCACCAGACTTTCGTTATCTATCTAGCAACATGCCTCAAGTATGTTAGAGGGTCTTTCAGTAAAAGTATCAGCTATGTATGGCGAGAAACTGGAGCAGATTGATGGGTTCTGTAATCCCAAGACATCAGATTGATGGGTTCTGTAATCCCAAGACTTCAGATTGATGGGTTCTGTAATCCGAAGACTTCAGATGGAATTATCCCGGTTTGTTAGAATATCAATGCTTAAGACGCCATTCGACTGAGGCAACACTGAACGACATGAGGCATGCGACATGTTTCCTAGTGTTGCCTGTTCCTAGGTGTGTGACTATGTGCCACAAATTTTGACAATGTCGCATGCGGATTTTGACTCCCCGAATCGCATGCGCTTTGTCGTCAATACGTGTAGCATGCGTCTTAAACAATTCCGTGGAGGTAACGTCAGTTTGGTACATTGTGTATTTACAAACAATCGCGGCGGCTGCATATTTGGTAATAGTTTTGAATCGTAGAAAAAAAAAACCACCGTGTTGGAGAAGAGAATTATATGTTTGTAGTCAAGATGCTCAGAATGATGAAAAGCTGAACGCAAAATCTTGATTTTTTTTACATGGATTACAGTGCAATCGTATTTACTCGCTAACTGCTTCGGTTTATCATTTTTTATCCTGTTGTCTTTATAATCACTAATTTTATTATTCCATAACTCCGGTGAATTATGATAATCTTCAATAAACAAGGTAGTTTTATCAATATTCCACTCCATGTCGCACGCTACAAGCCGCACCGATCCGCTGACTTTCGGATAACGGCGACATCGTTCGACACGCTGAAACATGTCGAAAGGTGACGCATGCGTCCCGGCAACAACAATCAACATGTTGCATGCAACAAAGAAAGATACTTGCTTGTCTTGTCGCTTCGTGTTCCTTCGATTGATAGACTGTGTGTAGCATGCGTCAATGCCGCATGCTACATGTTGCCTAAATGTTGCCTCAGTGAAATTGCGCCATTAGGTCAGACTGGTGTCATGTTACATCGGAAAAGTGTATGGCGTATTAACCCACAGGAAAATATTTAAAAAGGGTGATATCTTTTGCGTTCTTTGTTTAGTTTTTGCTTATGGCTTTGTGTATCTTTAATGTTTATAAATTCATTGTTTTATGTGATTTTTGTGAAGTATATAAAACTTGAACTTTTCTTTCTTTGATTTTCAAATTAAATCACCGAAACCTTTGATAAATTAGGGTCCAAATGATTTTAAATCACTTTCATTTCTGCATATTTACGTGATGTATTTTCAAGTTATATATTGTTTCCGAATTATATTTTTTTTTAGTTATATCGTATGTTATTTTTGATTAATGTAGTATTTTCGAGTTATTTTCGACGACCTCCGTGGCCTGGTGGTAAGATACTTGTCTGCCGATCCGGAGGTTGCGGGTTCAATCCCCGCTGGAACACAGATTTTTTAAAATAGGATTCCAGTATGATTAACACTTAGGGCCTATAAAAACATCTTTCTGGATGGTTGGAAGAGATTGCCACATGGCATTAAACTCGCCAGGTTAAAAAAATATATATTTTCGAATTATATAGTATTTTGAGTTTTATAGTGTTTTGAGTTTTATAGTGTTTTTTTTTAGTTTATAATATTTTTTAGCCATTCAGTAATTTTGTGTAATATCGCATTTTTTAGTAATGAATTATTTTTTAGTTGTA
>OX463867.1:14368649-14541774 GCA_949825065.1 Odontocerum albicorne
TTCAATTAATATTATATATCAGGTTTTATAAATATTATATATCAGGTTTAATAAATATTATGTACCAGGTTTAATAAATATTATATATGAGGTTTTATAAATGTTATATATTAGGTTCAGTAAATACTAAATTTATAAATATTAGTTACCAGGTTTTACAAATGTTGTATGTCAGATTTAGTAAATATTATATATCAGGTTTTATAATTATTATATCAGGTTTAGTAAATATTATATATCAGGTTTTGTAAATATTATATATCAAGTTCAATTAATATTATATATCAGGTTTTATAAATATTATATATCAGGTTCAATAAATATTATGTACCAGGTTTAATAAATATTATATATCAGGTTTTATAATTATTATATCAGGTTTTATAAATATTATATATCAGATTTAGTAAATATGTATTATATATCAGGTTTTATAATTATTAAATCAGGTTTAGTAAATATTATATATCAGGTTTTATAAATATTATATATCAAGTTCAATTAATATTATATATCAGGTTTTATAAATATTATATATCAGGTTCAATAAATATTATGTACCAGGTTTAATAAATATTATATATCAGGTTTTATAAATGTTATATATTAGGTTCAGTAAATATTATATATCAGGTTTTATAAATATTATATATCAGGATTTTATAAACATTATATATTAGGTTGAATAAATATTATGCATCAGATTTTATTATATATGAGGTTAAGTAAATTTTATATACATTAGGTTTTATAAATATGATATATCAGGTTTAGTAAATACTCGTATTATGTAAGAGTTTTTATAAATATTATATACCAGGTTTAATAAATATTGTGTAACAGGTTTAATAAATACTATATATCAGGTTTTATAAACGTGATATATCAGGTTCAGATAATATTATATATCAGGTTTTATAAATATTTTATATCAGGCTTAGTAAATATTATATATCAGTTTTCTATATATCTCTTGTATTTGGTTTAATAAATGTTATACATATATCAGGTTTTATTGATATTTCATTTTGTATCAGGTTTTATAGATGTTATTTATCAGGTTTAATGAATATTATTTTTCAGGTTTTTTAAATATTACATATAAAGTTTTTATAATAACTACATATCAGGTTGTATAGTTATGACACATCAGGTTTGAAAATTATTACATATTAACTTTTATAAATATTACGTATCAGGTTCTACAAATATTAGATATCAGGTTTTATAAATATAACATCAGGTTTTATAAATATTAAATTAAATTGAAAACACTTTTCTTTAATTGACTAAGTAATTAAGAATAACTGACTTGTCTCCTAACACACTATTTCTCTTCTTGCAGTGGCCCCATTCCGCCCCGCCCTTCTGCGCCACCTTCTGCATCGCCCCCTCGCATTGATGCACCATTGCAGCAGCTAGGTAAGCCGCACACTTCTTCCTTTCACCCATCTGTTACGAAAGGAGTTGAGATTGAGTTAGAATGCTAAATTTACATCGACTCGAATTTGCAAATATTTCCTTTTATACAATGTTGGGAATTTAATCAATTCTGGACCTGTTTATGCAAAAGGAATCTAAGACCCTGTCCAGATGAGGCGTTTTACGCGCGATTCGAGTAGCGCGTTTCGAATTAATCAAGGTAAATTGATCTAGCTTCGCGGTATTTATGAAATTTACGAACATGTATGTTTCTGTAAAATGTTCGTAAATTTCATAAATACCGCGAAACTAGATCAATTTACCTTGATTAATTCGAAACGCGCTACTCCAATCGCGCGTAAAACGCCTCATCTTGACAGGCCCTAACCTACATTCAACCTGTTTTAAATATTTGAAGAATTGTTATGGCACGTTATGAAAAATTAATTTTTATGGTAATAAAAATTTATTGTAATTTCCAATACAACACAAGCTATATAAAAACTAGTACTGTGGAGTCGGGAGTCGGTTGGTTTTTTTGTGGAGTCGAAATCAAGAGTCAAGGTGATATTTTTCTTAAATCGACTCAATTTTTTGTATATTTTTAAAAGTTATCGGGTTGATAAATTACATTACGAAATTAATGTAGTGACATCTAGTACAAATAGCGTGTACTATGGTGAGAAATCCCCGTAACATTATACCCGAAAAGCATAAATCAAAGTAGTGACGCCACGTAATTATGTAAAAAATATGGTTAACAATAATTGGGGCATTTATTAAAACCCTATTAGTATATATATATTTAAAGTTGTTAATGGAAATTTGATATAAAAATTTAATTCTTGAAGTCGTTAATAGGAATTCCATGAAAACTGTGCTATATTTTTATTTTAAGAAGTTGATCGGTTTTGAATAAAACCGTTATTATTTTCAAATCGTTGATGGAAATTTAATAAAAATGTGTCATTATATTGACTTGAAATTGTTAATGGGGATTTAATAAAAACCTGTTATTGTCTTGATGCCGTTGATGGAAATTTAATAAGAATATGTTATTATATTTACTAGAAGTTGTTAATGGGAATTTAATAAAAACCTGTTATTATCTTAAAGTCGTTGATGGAAATTAAATAAAAATGTGTTGTCATATTTATTTGAAGTTGTTGATTGAAGTTTAATGAAAAATATGTTTACCATACTTGAAGTTGTTAATGGGAATTTAATTGAAACCTATTATGGAAATTTAATAAAAATATATCATTATATTTATTTGAAGTTGTTAATGGGAATTTAATAAAAACCCTCTTATTGTCTTGAAGTCGTTGATGGAAATTTAATAAAAATATTTCATTAAATTTACTTGAAGTTGTTAATGGGAATTTAATAAAAACCTTCTTATTGTTTTGAAGTCGTTGATGGAAATTTAATAAAAATATGTCATTATATTTATTTGAAGTTCTTAATGGGAATTTAATAAAAACCCTCTTATTGTCTTGAAGTCGTTGATGGAAATTCAATAAAAATATTTCATTAAATTTACTTGAAGTTGTTAATGGGAGTTTAATAAAAACCCTCTTATTGTCTTTAAGTCGTTGATGGAAATTTAATAAAAATATGTCATTATATTTATTTGAAGTTGGTAATAGGAATTTAATAAACACGTGTCTTGTGCATGTATCTTGAAGTCGTTGATGGAAATTTAATAAAAATATTTCATTAAATTTACTTGAAGTTGTTAATGGGAATTTAATAAAAACCCTCTTATTGTCTTGAGGTCGTTGATGGAAATTTAATAAAAACATGTCATTATATTTATTTAAAGTAGTTTATAGGGGTTTAATAAAAAAACTGTTATTAATGTTGATGGAAATTTGATGAAAATATGTTATTATATTGTTTGTTTTTATTTAAAATTCGTTAGTTTCAGCCCTCCCTTCCCCGCACGCCGATGTCAAACTGCAGCAGTCACTTTCCAGAGTTAATTCACAGTAAGTGTATTGTATTCTTCCATTTCTAATCTTTATTTACATATCAACATACTATAGGGCTGCGCAACAAGAACTGCAATTTTAAATATGCCGCCATTTTTCAGCTGTCAAACGTATAATATTTATAATAGACATACCCGGCGGTAAGTAATATGCATCGTTTGTAGAGCGTCGTCTCTGTCGCACGATGCGCTAACAGTCCGGTCCGGTAACGACTGACAAATCGCGACGGAACACGTGTATGAATGACAGAGACGACGCTCTACAAAGCCGAAGTTAGCCGATTATGGCCGACAGTATCTTTCTTAAGCCCGATGTGTATTACTTACCCGATGTGTATTATTTAATATTTATAATAAACATACCCGCCCGATGTGTATTATTTAATATTTATAATAAACATACCCGGCGGTAATAAATACGCATCGTTTGTAGAGCGTCGTCTCTGTCGCACGATGCGCTAACAGTCCGGTCCGGTAACGACTGACATATCGCGATGGAACACGTGTATGAATGACAGAGACGACGCTCTACAAAGCCGAACTTAGCCGATTATGGCCAACAGTCTCTTTCTTAAGCCCGATGTGTATTACTTACCGCCGGGTACTTGTATGTCTATTATAAATATTATGCGTTTGACAGCTGAAAAATGGCGGCAAATTAAAAATTGCAGTTCTTTTTGCGCCACCCTTTATCATATCTCTTTCCCTATTGGGGCAGGCAGAGCACCAGACTTTCCTATCTCGATACAAATCCTTCGCCTCTTCTACATCCATACACATTCTCACAAAACTTCTACCATTTCTTTAATTTCTTACATTCGTTTCTTTCAAAATATCACTTCTTTCTTTGTCTTTCCACTCACATTTGCTCTATATATTTATTTTGTTAGTCTTTCTTCATTCCCTCGTTCCATATGCCCAAACCATCTAAGAGTGATCTTCATCTTGCTCATACTACGACGACTCCGTAGCCAAGTTGGTAAGATGCCTCTCTCATAATCTAACCTAACCTAACCTAACCCAACCCGGGGGTTACGGGCTTAAATCCCGCTAAAACCTTAACTTTTAAAAAAGGATTTCAGTCTGCTTATCACGATATGGTTATCAAGGCCACTTTAACATATTTCTGGTTGGTTGGAAGAGATTGCCACATGGCAATACCCCCGCCAGGTTATACTGTATACAACGAAAGTGTAATACAATACAATACTAACATATCAGCCACTAATTCCGTTCACATTACACAATACATCAGCTCTTAATCCCTTAATTCTGTTCACATTCATCCCTTATCATTCAATTTTATATTCTAGCATACATTGTCACCCCATGTATTATTCTAAGTGCACGCATTTCTACAGTATTAATTCCTCTTTTTCCGTGTCCACGTTTCCCCCCCATACTGAAAGTTGATACAAAAATATGTCATGGACTATTATAAGATTTTTTATTTTTATTTATTTATTTTGCACGTGACAAGGAATATACATAATTTGCGAAAAAACAACAAGTAATTTAATTAGGACACACAATTTTAATGGGTCTGGGTCCTTTCATTTGTCGTGTCCCCAGTAAACTAGGCTTTTGCCTGTATCTCACTGAGGACATATGCAAATGCAGAAAAGTACTTGATCTAATGGCCGTAGCCACTAACTTCCTATCATTTTACTCAACTTGTATATATTTTGATTTGCAATGTTTTTAATCTGCCAATAATAGTGGGTCCGAATCCTGAGTTACAGCTCCATTGAGGAGACATTGTTTATTTATTTTACACATGACAAGAAATATATATAATTTGCGAAAAAACAACAAGTAATTTAATTAGGACACACAATTTTAATGGGTCTGGGTCCTTTCATTTGTCGTGTCCCCAGTAAACTAGGCTTTTGCCTGTATCTCACTGAGGACATATAGCATGAAAAAATAAATCGATACTTCTTTCCGATTTTGGATTATATAATATAAAACCCAATTGCACATTCTCATCAACCTGACAAACAGTGACACTCAATTACATATGTATACATCACGCGAAATCAAACTCCTCACACTTGTTCACTCCAGACAGACCAAAACGTTCATCCCACAATGTATGTATTATAGTTCGAAAATTCTAGGATGAGTCCTGTGACAGCTTACAAATTTGCCCCAATACAACCTTGTAATGATGTTCAGTAATTTTAATTGTTTTATCAACTTTAATATAAGCCTCAATTCTAATAAATAGCAAGTTATTTAGGTAAATACATTACATAAGGTTGTATTGGGACAAATTTGTGAGCTGTCACAGGACTCATCCTAGAATTTCCGAACTATAGTACCTCCTTTAATTAGTTTCCTATCGCCTTTTTTTTCGAGGTGAAATCCCATAATGGAAATACCATTGTCTTTGCACAGTTGTATTTCAATTATGGGATTTCGCCTCGAACTCATAATTGCGTACTTAAACTAAATGTATTTTTTTTCCAGTGGCTCCTCGTTAGACTGCGATGAAGAGAGTCCCTCTAAACCCTTGCTGCAGGGAGCACCCGTCAGTCCTGGAGATACATCTGAGGTAAGGAATTAATATAATATATAGTGCCGTTGAGAGAGCAGACTTTCCATCTGATATATAATACATATCTGTAGTAACGGAAATAAATAGGACAGATTAGAGGCCCTAGGAATATCCAAGTCAGTACATTGAAATCAACATCTGGCAAATAAATACGTTTCCAAGATCTCACCGCTGCTTGCTGGGGTTGTCTCCTAGCCTCCCACACCCACAATTCTCAACCTGAATTTTTACCGTTAGAAGCGTGTAAGAACGCTCCATGTCTTTCAGGTCGAAATTACCGTCTTTGAAACGCAAAAACCATCGACGAGGTGTCCTTTCATTCAAAGCATCTTCACCGTACACTTCGCAAATATCGCAAGCAGCTTTGGCAGCTTTATTCTCTCGATTGAACGCGAATGTACTTATATTTACTTGTACTTATATTTATTTTTACTTATATTTACTTATGTAACACATCGATCAATAAGCCTCGAGACTTACCAACAGATGGCGTCTCTAATAACAAATTCATACCATTCTCAGTTACCAACAGATGGCGCCTCTAATAACAAATTCATACAATTCTCAGTTAGTACCAACCTTTAGAAGTTACGTGTCAAACTTTCATGACATTCCGACATTGTGTCATTGAGTTACAGTAGTTTTAGTGACGCTTCTTTTGCTATTTTCAAAACAATGGAAAAAACAGAATTTCGTGTGGTGATATGTTACTTGTACTTTTACTTACTTACTTTAAAACAAAGATAAAATGTAAAAAAAAGTCTAGCCTATAGGTACACACCTACTAGGTATTTTTAAAACAAAGATAAAATGTAAAAAAAAGTCTAGCCTACAGGTACATACTTCATGCCTGGCAGGGGAAAGGTTAAACATAAAACAAAGTTTAAGAAATCGTGTATTGTCCATAGATAACGGCCCTGTCGGAGCATGCCACTGCGTCAGATACAAGGATGTGGCTGTCACGTCACGGGTTCAGCTCACTGATGATTACATTCTCCAACTTCTATGGAGCTGATCTTCTCAGGTAAGTTGTGGACCTTATTGTTTATGGTACAACTCGAAACTCCTAAAAACTGTGTGAAAGGAAAAGTAAACGCGATATATGGAGGAAAACTCGATTCGTCTGCTAGGGATCACGATCTAAATACACTACCGTACTTGTCTGCTAGGGATCATGGTCTAAATATACTACCGTACTCGTCTGCTAGAGATCAGGATCTAAATATACTACCGTACTTGTCTGCTTGGGATCACGATCTAAATACACTACCATACTTGTCTGCTAGGGATCACGATCTAAATACACTACCGTACTTATCTGCTAGGGATCATGGTCTAAATATACTACCGTACTCGTCTACTAGGGATGACAATCTAAATACACTACCGTACTCGTCTGCTAGGGATCACGATCTAAATATACTACCGTACTCGTCTGCTAGGGATCAGGATCTAAATATACTACCGTACTTGTCTGCTTGGGATCATGATCTAAATACACTACCATACTTGTCTGCTAGGGATCACAATCTAAATACACTACCGTACTTGTCTGCTAGGGATCATGATCTAAATATACTACCGTACTCGTCTGCTAGGGATCATGATCTAAATATACTACCGTACTCGTCTGCTAGGGATCACAATCTAAATACACTACCGTACTTGTCTGCTAGGGATCATGATCTAAATATACTACCGTACTCGTCTGCTAGGGATCACGATCTAAATACACTACCGTACTTGTCTGCTAGGGATCATGGTCTAAATATACTACCGTACTCGTCTGCTAGGGATCAGGATCTAAATATACTACCGTACTCGTCTGCTAAGGATCACGATAATACCGTACTCATCTGCTAGGGATCAGGATCTAAATATACTACCGTACTCGTAAATACACTATCGTACTTCCACGCATTCGTGGAAGCTTAGGTGTTACAGACATCAACAGCAAGATGGAGGAGAGGCGATTGAGATGGTATGGGCACGTTGGACGCAGAGCACCCGATCACATTGTGAACCAGGCAATCTCCATGGATCTTCCTCGAATAACAAACAGGGGAAGATCAAAGAATTCATGGGTGGTGCAAAAAGATAACCTGATGCAGAAGCACGGCCTGGGGCGACCTCACAGTGAGTTGGGATGGAGCCTGGGAAAAGACTTGTCTGCTAGAGATCACGATCTAAATACACTACCGTACTCGTCTGCTAGGGATCACGATCTAAATACACTACTGTACTCATCTGCTAGGGATCACGATCTAAATAAATGTGGTTGTAGGAGTACGTATTTGTAGATATTTTTAATGTAAATTTTCGATTATCGTTTCAGATTGTCTCGTGATGATTTGATACAAATTTGCAGTCTCGCTGATGGGATTCGACTTTACAATGCTTTGCACACTGAGTGAGTATTCCATTCTATTCTATTTATTTATTTATTATCATGTAAGTTATTATCATGGAAAGACATCTTATGGATTTAATTTTTACTGTTTACATTAAGATGCGTTATATGAACCTGGTTTCTTCAATGTGAAGAAACTATCATACAAAGATCAACAGGTGATAACAAATATTGAATGGGAATGTATGCAGATTGTTATACGCTGATGACATGCGGGTATTGGCGGAGAGTGAAATTGAGTGAAGGTGAAAATGAATGTTGCACAGAGTCCAAAGTGATGGTAATAGAAAAGTGTGAAAGGAAAAGTAAATGCGATATATGGGTGAGTAATGAAAAATTGGAGGAAGTTGAGAAATTCTGTTATTTAGGTAGTATTTTTCTAGATGATGGAAGAGTTACAAAAGATATCAAACGACATTTATCAATAGAAAACAAAGTCAATGGGGCACAAAAAATGTATACACGAATTTGACAGTATCAAATTTGTTTAGTCAAACAAAAATGTCATAGAAAATTTCTTTCAAATTGAGTAGTTTTTTAAATTCTTGGATAAAACACAGATGGCGTCGCGAACTTGCCTTGGTCTTGTAACATTTGAGAAGTGTAATGTATGACATTTATAAAAATGGAGCCGTATACAATACAGCAATGCATTTAAATTGTTGAATTATTTTATGTATTGTAATCTCCGGAAACGGTGATGTTAATTGGCCACCGAGATCATGTGATCTGACACCGTTGGACTATTTTCTCTGTGGTTACGTGAAAAGCCAGGTCTATAAGAATGACCCCCGATCAATTCCTGAGCTGAAGGACGGAATTATTCGCGTTATCGGTGAGTTAGAACGGCAATTATGCCAAAATATCATCGAAAATTTTGACAAGAGTGGACATCTGTGGAGCTGCAAGAGGTGGACATTTGGCAGATATGGTTTTTTGGGTTTAAATGTCATATGTTATACTTCAATGACCAATAAAAAGTTTTTTTAAATCAAATCAAATTGTGTGTTTTACTCAAGAATTTATAAAAATTGAATTAAAAAAACCGCTCAATTTGACAGACCCTTTGGATAAAAATTTTCAACAGATTTGACAACTCGCAGCAAAAGTGTTGTGTTTTATTTAGCTTCCAGTATGATTTATTTAGCTTCCAGTATGATTTATTTAGCTACCAGTATGATTTATTTAGCTTCCAGTATGATTTATTTAGTTTCCAGTAGGAGTTCCACAAAGTATCACCTGAACTATTTAAAAAAATCTCCATTGCTTTTAATTTTGATTAAAAACTATTCAAAAATTAATCTTTTCATTCACACCTATTTTCCTTTTGTCATTTTAGACATGCCCCCGCTCGCTTGACACTTTACGCCAAGAAATCAGGAGAGAAACCTTTCAGTGCCATCTACCTTCGGACCTATCAGACATCGGAGCTGAAGAGAAAGCTACTGCCTCTGTTGCAGGTGAGACATTTTCGTATCACGATAAAAATTCTACCTTACGAAAGAAAAAGTTTTTGTAATTTGTTTTATCAACACTGTTTATTCCACTTTATGTAACGGTATAAAAACCTACCTAGGCAATGAGTTGGGAAAGTGCCAGCGAAGAAGAAGAAGATATTAATTATATTGTATTAATATCTTCTTCTTAAACTTTCTATAGACTCTCAAGAGTCTGTTACTGCAGGATTGTCCTGTGATGCTGAGCTCCAGCTATCTCTCCATCATTTCGGGGGTCTCCCTGGTGGACGCCGTCCATCCGGCACCCCATGCAGAGCTATGTATGGAATTCTTGTGGAATTCATTCTCTGTAAATGTTGGTACCAGTATCGTCGACGCTGTCGTCCCCGTCTGACCACATCTTGGACCTCACATACCTCTCGGATTGTGGTGTTCCTTACACGATGACGCAAAGTCTTCCCAGCAATAGCGCGTAGAGTTCTCATTTCCGTTGTCCTTAGCATACTTTTTGTCCTGACAGTGTCCGCCCTCGCTTCGATGCCATATGTGAGGACAGGTCGCACACAAGTCTTATAAATGCGTACCTAGCTATCCATTCTCATATCTTTATTCCTCCATATGACATCTCTGACAGGCAGCCCGCCACAACTGCAGCTTTATCTACCTGAGGCCTTACTTCTCTGGGGAGGTCATGAGAGCTGAGCAGTTCACTACCGAGATATCTGAACTGGGTTGCTTGTTCAATTGGCTCGTCACGTACTGAAATTCTGCACTCTAGTGGGTCTTTGGAGAATGTCATACACTTGGTTTTTGCTACGGAGATAATAATATTGTACTTTGAGCAGGATTCATCCAACTTTGTGAGCTTCTCTGTAAGTCATTTTTATTTTCAGCTATGAGCGTAGCGTCGTCAGCATAACAGAGAATTCCCACCGCTTCCTTACCAAGACTGTACCCCAACTTGAGAGATGCAACCTCTGCAATGATATTACCCATTATGCAGTTAAAGAGAAATGGGCTTAGGCTATCGCCTTGTCTGATTCCAACTGATGTTTTTATGGCTTTAGTATATTTCCCATTTGCTATGATTTTTGTGTTACTATTCAGGTTGATCTTTCTTATAACATTAATGAGTGATGGAGGTATCATTTTTGTGGATAAAGTGTTCAGCAGGTCCTTCTTTAATTATATTAGTAAATGTAATAAAATTATACTTAATATAATATTAGTAAATGTAATAAAATTATACTTAATATATTATTAGTATATGTAATAAAATTATACTTAATATAATATTAGTATATGTAATAAAATTATACTTAATATAATATTATACATATAATCCTAATAATAATAAAAAAGAGAAGCGTTTCACTTTTCGTGACATTCAGGCCAATTTGCCCTAACGCTCCTATAGAAGTTTCACTTCAAACTCCACAGCACAGCTTTGCTTTCCAACAGAATTGATTTTGGAAAAGCCGAGGGGATCCTCAACTGCGAGGCCCAGCGACGATCGAACGATGTCAAAATAATTAAAAATCAACTTTTTTTCATTCTAGGATGGATCAAACGTCCTCATATCGGAGATACCCTCGTTCTACCTGGCCGGACCCAACGGAATCAAGATAAACCTGACCGATGAAGTTATCCAGAACCTGAGGAACGACTCCATGTTCTGTCTGGACACAATAGACAAAGAAGTCATCATGAAGCCAACGTAGTCTACGCATCGGTCATATCTTTATATTTCTTAGAGAATCTTGATGTGTTTTTTGTCTATGGTTTAATGCCGTCCATTTGGAATTATAGTAGACTCTCAGTTATCCACAGTAGTAGTTAAAAAATTAACCCAGATAATTATTGACCAAAGTAACTTGGGAAAAAATTAACACCAAACTGTACATAGATATCCCAAAAAACTGTTCACACTTTTACACTGTTCCATTTACTTGGACTTGCTGCAGAAATTTGTCATGTCACGCATTCGTGAAGAGTTTAGGAATGAGGAGGACTCTTATTTCCAGCAAGACGGTGCACCTCCCCACTACCGTCGTGGTGTGAGGACCTATCTTGATGGATATTTGTAGAGATAGCATTGAATATCCCCTGCGCTCCCTAGAGCTCACGTTTATGAACTTTTTTTTTATAGAAACTCGTAAAAAATATAGTTTATGGCACAAAACTGGCAACAGTTAACGAATTGAAAGCAGCTATTGAAAGAGAATGCACCCAAATACCAAAATAAATTTTTCGTGATGTTTACGATTCCATTTTATCGGCAGTGCATATACCAGAACAGATATCAATTTGAACTATTGCGATAATTAAAAAAAATCTATGTTGTCAGTCTTATTTAATTTGGAGTTTTAATCTTAGATATACATTAATAAATACTGAATTTATGATCGTTGAAAGTGTTTTTGGGACGCCCTGTAGAGCACACAGCCATGTGATAGGAAAAATACAAAATTGAGCCTGCCATTGAGTAAGTAAAAGGTATTTCAAATTGAGTGGTTTTTTTTTCAATTCTAATTTTTTGAATTCTTGAATGAAACACAATTTGCATTGATTTCAAAAAACGTTTTATTGGTCATTGAAGTATAATGTATGACATTTAAACACAATAAACAATATCCGCCAAATGTTCACGTCTTGCAGCTCCACAGATGTTCACTCTTTTGTCCAAAAGTTTCGATGACATTTTGGCATAATTGCGGTTCTAACTCACTAATAACGCGAATAATTTCGTCCTTCAGCTCAGGAATTGATCGGGGGTCATTCTTATAGACCTGCCTTTTCACGTAACCCCAGAGAAAATAGTCCAACGTTGTCAGATCAAATGTTCTTGGTGGCCAATTAACATCACCGTTTCCGGACATTACAATACATAAAATAATTCAACAATTTAAACGTGTTGTTGTATTGTATACGACTCCGTTTTTATAAATGTCATACATTACACTTCTCAAATGTTACAAGACCCAGGCAAGTTCGCGACGCCATCTGTGTTTTATCCAAGAATTAAAAAAACTGCTCAATTTGAAAGACCTTAGAAAATTGTCTCAACAAAGCAACTTCCATGAACCTAGTTGGTGAGATGTTTTGTCTTCCAGCGTGGAGGTTATGGATTTGATTCCCACTGACCCAATTTTATTGAAAAAACGTTCCAGTTCGATTTTCACTTCACTCACATTTTTCCTTTTTGTTTAGAATAGATTGCCACGTGGCAATAAATCTGCCAGATTACAATAAAAGTGTAATATTAATAATACAAATCAATTCTCCCTGCTTTCTAACAACTCAACGGAAATTTTTTCCATGTGATTAAATTTTATTTGGTCAATTCCAAATGGACGGTTATAATAACTGCGAATAAAAACAGAATGGGGTGTGTAATGTTTTTGTTTTTTTTTGTATAAAATAATAAGAAAATTGTTATAAAAGGATGCCATATGATTGATTTTTTGTTATATATTTATATATTGTCGCAGATATTGTTATACAACGTTACTCCACTTAATTTAAGAGGTGTTTAAAGAGATCTGTTTTGCCCATTCAATCCATTTTTTTACTTGCTCATACAGACTTTCCGCATCTGGCTTTCTTAATTTGTTTTCCTGTTTTATTGTGGTTAATATTTTTACCGACTTAAACCCGTAATATGCTAATCAATTTAACATTCAATTTATTGCGACGAGCATTGTGACTTGATTGATAAGAAACATGTTTCCAAATCGGGGGTTGCGGTTTCAATTCCCAATTTTTTAAATAGGATTCCAGTCTAATTTTTTTACTTGCGACTTGTTAACACCTTTTTTGGTTAGTTGGAAGAAATTACCACATGCCATTGAGCCCTCTCGGATGTATTGTATACAAGGAAAGACTAATAAAAGGACAATTTATATAGCGCCTTTGAAAGAACAGACAAGAGCGCTCTGTTTCAGAATTCAATCCCACTATTTTTGATAAATTCAAAATATTACTAAATAAAAAACACAGATGGCTACGGCCATTAGATTATATATTTCCCTGCATCTGTATATAAAAAGACAATTTATATAGTGCCGTTTAGAGAATCTCCTCAATAGAGCTGTTACGCAGGACTCGGTATATACAAGTTGAGTAAAATAATAGGAAGGTAGTGGCTACGGCCATTAGGCAATGTAATTTCCTACATCTGCATATCTTCTTAAAACCATATTTGGTAAGATAACCGCAAAAATTTTTAAAAAAATTTACCGCAGGAAAACTAAATAAAAAGAAACCTTCGTAGATCTTCCGATATGTGATGGTAACACATTCAGCTTTAGGTGTAGTGTAATTAATGTGTGTAGTATTCATGTATAATCATAAATTTTAATAAAATAGATCTTCATAAAAAGTCAGATATGCATCATGTCATGGACATTAAAAAGTCAGATATGCATCATGTCATGGACATTAAAAAGTCCGATATGCATCATGTCATGGACATTAAAAAGTCAGATATGCATCATCTCATGGACATTAAAAAGTCAGATATGCATCATCTCATGGACATTAAAAAGTCAGATATTCATCATGTCATGGACATTAAAAAGTCAGATATTCATCATGTCATGGACTTAAAAAAGTCAGATATGCATAATGTCATGGACATTAAAAAAATATATGATTCATATGTACAGTACCCGGCAGTAAGTAATACACATCAGGCTTAAGAAATAGACTGTCTGCCATAATCGGCTAACTCTAGCTTTGTAGAGTATCGTCTCTGTCCCTTGAACGCTTGACAATGACTGACAAATCGCGACGGCATAAGTGTATGAATGACAGAGACGACGCTCTACAAAGCCGAAGTTAGCCGATTATGGCCGACAGTCTCTTTCTTAAGCCCGATGTGTATTACTTACCGCCGGGTACTCTAATTAATTGACTAACGAAAACTGGATCGGAAAGTCTTTATTATACCACGCTCATTTCTTTACATTCCTCTCTTTTCCCTGCCAGGTATGGAGTAGGTGGTGCGTACCTGTAAGCCAGACTGTTATTTTACATTTCAAATTTAAAAAATATTTAAAGCGCTATAATAAGTAAAAAGTGAATTGCTCATGATTTGTCGACGTTCAGTTATGTTTTATGCCTTTTTTTTATCTCAAAATTCAATTCAGGATTGTCACAGCACTAAAAAATGTAGACTATATAACATAAAGCACAAATTTAATTTAATTCATTGCATATAAAACAAATTTTATTTATTTATTATTTATAGCTAAGGCATAAACATTGTGAAGGTTTAAAGACATTGTAATTTGTTTTAATCAAACACTGTTTATTCTACTTTTTGTAACGGTATAACCCTACCGGTTTTAAAGTTTTCAGCTCATCATCAGGGGAGCACAAACAAGACTGAATTCAGTTCGAAATGGTACCGAGATACACGCTTCTAACGGTAAATTTTCGAGTTGGGGACTAAGGGTGGAGGGAGGTTTGGGACAACCTCAGCGAGCAGCGGAGAAATTCTTGGGATATATGTGTTTGCCAGATGTTCACCTCGATGCACTGATTTAGAAATTTCCTCTAATTTATTGTGAAATCGCTAATCCCCTGGGGTTGATTTGATTTTTCTAGAGGTCGATAGTTTCAATAAATAAATTTGAGGGTCGACGACAGCAAAAATAGACCCCCTTACTCCTGCTATTTGTTTGTTACTTCAATATATCTATGATTCCGATAGGTGCCTAATTAAAAATATTTGTTAATATTTGTACTAATTTTGAATTTACATATTTATTTCATGAATGTCAAAAATGAAAAAAAAACTCTGCTCATATTTTTTTGCTTTAATTTTCGTCAGCGCAGATTTCAATATTAAATGTTGCACAAGATAATGCAATGCATAATCCGTAGTCATTTTATCTTTTTCAATCCTTAGAAATTTCCTCTGATTTATTCTGAAATGGCTAATCATTGTCACCGTGAAAACCATACATTTTCTATCGATGATGCCAAATTCTTACATATCAGTAGTAAAGGGAATAAATTGGACAGATTAGAGGCCCTAGAAATTGCTACTAAAGTCAATGCATTGAGGTGAACATCTGGCAAACACATATATCCCAAGAATCTCTCCGCTGCTCACTGAGGTTGTCCCATGCCTCCCTCAACCCCCAGTCCCCAACCGGAATGTTTACCGTTAGAAGTGTGTTTCTCGGTACCAGTTCGAACAGAATTCAATCTTGTTTGAACTCCCCTGATGATGACGTGAAAGCCTTGAGACCGGTAGGGTTATACTGTTACAAAAAGTGGAATAAACAGTGTTTGATAAAACAAATTACAAATTGAATTTATTTGACCACTAATGTAAAATGGATGCGTGTTTATGCTGTTTTTATAAATATATAAATAAATTTTAAAAATTATCTACGTCAAAATTGACAATTTCAAATAAACTTTAACAACAAATGAGATAAATGATATCTAAAAATATTATCGACACTAATAACTGATAAATTATAGCGAATCCATTTTGAATTGTTGAATCGATAAACAAAAAAGAAATTAGCAGCACATGACGGCTGTCAAACGGATCACTTTAGAAATATGATAACATATCGATCAGTAATTCTCTTAACAAGTTACAAAAATATTCGTAATCTTCTACACAGATGGCGGTATCTGTACTAATTGGAAAATATAGCATAAGCATGTGTCAATATAAGTTTGATAATATGAACGCAGATAACTGCGCTTGGTCTGTGCGTTACGGATTAATTATGCGGATAATTCTGTCCTTGGCATTGAAATGGTTAAACCTCATTTATAACTCAAACCTGTCCCTCGATATATATATATATATATATATATATATACCCACAATCTTCTGTCTCCTGTTTTACTGTAATTCACAATGTACCTTTTAAACGGGTGAATTGAGCCCACCTTGAGAAGAAAATCATATCAATTTAAATGTGAATGAACTTATTTTTATATACGTATAACTTGAACACTTAGCTGATGGGATGTAAAGATAAATTTAGTTATTTGTGATTAAAATTGTAAGCTTTTTAAATATTTTTGATTGAGAGATTGTCTATTCATCCTGTGGATGGATGATGCCTGTGCGTGTATTGCTCTATTGTGTGTGTGCACACAGCACTACAGCAAACACACACCAGCAGGCAGATCAACACCTGAACAGTGCTACATACATACAGGCAATCACTCGCTAAGGAGTAAGATTATCAGTCCATCCTGTGGATGGATACAGGCAATCCCGCACATTTTGTTCGTGTATATTTTGATTGATATGTATTATAAATTAATTTTTTTAATATGCGGGCAGGTTAACCGCATTTGAACCCTTTCACTCGACAGCTAAGTGTTATAATTGAGAGAGATTATTCTTAGGTTACCTTGTTAAGTGTGTTGTTATTAAGATGTAAGCTTTATTATGTGCCACGCACATTATTATTGGCAGGACACCTGCTTAGATTGCTTTAAGTGTGGAAACCAACAATTTATTTCTATTTGACATTTTAATTTAATTAATTGAATACAGCGAAATCTTGCATAGTACGGTTTTAAACAGTTTAAACAGGAAAAATAACAAACACTTTGTTGATTGACAAACTTTTGTTAAATGTATCGTACAATTATTTACGCCATCGTGAAATAAAATTGTTTTCGGCGCTGTATTAACGAACTGAGCTCACCACTCACACATGGAATGACGCTGTTGAATGGATTTTCTGATATCGACATTTTCCATATATCGGTGGATAAATTGAGGATTAAATTCCTCAATAAACTCTTCAGGTATAACTGAGTCACTTCACAGGGAAGCTTAAATAAAATTGTTCCTGTTGTCATTATGGTATAATTATTTAGACTTAAAATTATTATGATTCTTGACATTTTATATAAACCTGTCATCATCATTGTCAACCAGGGTCGATCCACTGCTGGATGAAGGTCTCCCCAAGTTGACTCCAAATAGTTCGGTTTTTTGCTCATCGGTGCCATGTGATGCTGCTATGCTTCCTGATTTTATCTATCCAGCGTACCTTCGGTCTTCTTCTGGCCCTCTTTATACCTCTTGAGTACCGTTGGATTATTTCTCATATCCATCGGGAGTCTGACATTCTGGCTACGTGTCCTGCCCATTGCCACTTCATTTAAAATCGGAAAGAAGTATCGATTTATTTTTTCATGCTGTATGTCCTCAGTGAGATACAGGCAAAAGCCTAGTTTACTGGGGACGCGAGACAAATGAAAGGCAACAAACCCAGATCCATTTCAATTGTGTGTCCGAATTAAATTACCTGTTGTTTTTTCACCAACTATGTACATCTCTTGTCATGTGTGAAATAAATAAATAAATTCTTATGCACACCTTTATAACGTATTCTACCTTTGTTATATTGCGAATCCAGGTGTTTCATTTATGGTCTCTTTTAGTATATCCCAACATGCATCTCTCCATGCCCCTTTGTGCGGTCTGGAGCTTTAGTGTGTTCTTTACTGTGAGCGTCCATGTCTCACAGCCATACGTAAGTAGTGGGAGAATACACTGGTTGTAGACCCTTCGCTTCAAGGATATTGGGAGATTACTCTTGAAGATGTTGTTTAAACGTCCAAAAGAGCTCCACGCTAGTTTTGTCCTTCGTGCTATTTCCTCCGATATGCCACCTGCAAAGGAAATAAGTTGGCCCAGATACACATATTCCTGGACAAATTCTAGCGGCTTTCCATCTACGTTTATTGGTTTTCGGATAGCAAAGCTGTTCATCATATATTTGGTTTTTTGATATATTCATTTTTAAACCAACTCCTTTGCTGACCTCTGCCAAACCTGTATCAAATGTTAAATAAAATTATACAATAATGCCGTCAGATTATGCATTTAACAGTGTTTTTTCGACACTTTTTAACCATACTATACAAGATATTGCTATATATAAAAAAAAATGTTTGAATGGGATATTTTATTTGTGTAACAAAAACTCCACACTTTTGATATAAATAAAACAAATACTGGTTAATTGGAAGAAATTGCTTCAAAGCAGCAGATCCATAAGATAATCCTGCATTCAATTGACAATCTTTTTGGCCTAGTAAGTAAAACTATTGTCTTCCACTCGGGGGGCTTTGGGTTCAATTCCCAAAGGCACCCAAAAAAAATGGCTAACCCAACTACAAGCTTCATGCCTATCTAAATGTGTAGATGTCGAAATACAGTAGAGCGCCGATTATCCGTGCTCAATTATTCGAGAGTCGGATTAACCGTAATCCTCTATAGTACAAATTTTCAACGTGAAAAATACTTAGCAAGGACCTTAACTGTTATAAAATCTATGCTTTACTATTATACCAATTAACTAACGCTAGTAAGTTGACAATGTTTCTCCACTTCCACATCAATACGAAAATATATGGATCTGAAGCGTCCCACTATAATTAGCGGTTATATCTGTCAAATATTGAGAAAGCTTGCTTGTGTATTCATCTTGCATAGCACAAGAGTTCCCAAAGTGGTCGATATCGACCCCCTGGGGTTGATTTGATTATTCTAAGGGTCGATAGTTTCAATAAAAAAAATTGAGGGTCGACGACAGCAAAAATAGACCCCCTTACTACTGCTATTTGTTTGTTACTTCAAAATATCTATTATTTCAATAGGTACCTAATTAAGAATATTTGTCAATATTTGTACTTATTTTGAATTTACATATTTATTTCATAAATGTTAAAAAATTTAAAAACTCCGTTAGTTTTTTTTTACTTTAATTTTCGTCAGTGCAGATTTCTATATTAAATGTTGCACAAGATAATGCAATGCATAATCCGTAGTCCTTAATTACAAGTGATTAAAATGAAAAGTTTGTTATCTAGTGAAATATTTAATATCGAGTTCTGTACAAACTTATTAATTTGAGTAAGTAAACTAAATGACTAGGGGTTCGACGGTTTTAAAAGTTTTTGGTAAAGGGGTCTACGGCCGAAAAAAGTTTGGCAACTCTTGGTCCAGCATTTCAACTCTTAAAATTTTTAACTCAATAATAAATAGTGTTTTTCAATTATCCGGGCTCGATTGACTCCGAATTACTACGAATAATCAGAGCTCTACTGTACAATACTATCTTTTGGTTACACTCTTCAATCCATTTGCATCACCAATGCAGATATGCTGAGGAAGATTAACTTTAAGCAACCTAAGTAGATAGAATTACTTTTTTTTATCATATATAACATATAATCAAAGATCAACCTTTGTGGCTTAGTGCTACGACGACTGTGGACTACTCTGAGGTTTTAGGTTCGATTCCTTATTATGTTGTTTAAACATTTCCTAGTGATAACACTGACCAAACGTAACATTTGACTAACCATTGTCGAAGTTTAAACTTTATATTATCATCGCAGAATACGCTTCTCATTTTATTAAAAGCCGCACGAGACGATTCAATTCTGCACTTGACTTAGGTTTCTGGGTCGAGGTCTTCCACTAGGATACTTCCGAGTTATTTAAATTTTTTCATTCTCTCTATTCTGTCACCTAATATGGACTTATAACTAAAAAAACATTGTATCTACGTGATGTTTTCTGGTCCAGTGTCCACAGCCTCCATTCCATCGACAAGAGTTGAGAAGATGTAGCAGGGATCTAAGAATATTGTGTATAAATATTGAATTGTCTTTCGATTCGTACAAAAGAAATAATTAAGCCATATTAATAAATGTTATCGTATCGTAATTATGGAGAACACTCAAATATTTTTATATTATGTATTTTTACTACATATTTTATAATTCTATAGTTTTGTAGGCAATGTTTGTTATTCATTTTAAAAATATATAACTATTAATGTATATTTCATCATATTTGGTTGTTTTTCTTTTCCCCTCAAATCATCCATCATTTTTTTATTTAACCTTTTCCTTCCTGTGCTAAAAAAAATCCACCCGTTCCGGTGCTGTGTATTCAATACACATGTAAAAATGAACGATTTAAAATTGGAAAAATAAGAATATTCATAGCCAATCGCTTAAATTAATTAAATTTGAGTTCAAAAGTTTAATTTAATTGCTGAAAACATAAAAAAAATATCGGCCGACGTTCACAAAACCGACGAAGAGACCACTTCAAATGGATGCCCGAGAGCTACTGAAGCGAGAGAACTGAGACTCTATTTCTTGCCTTCCTATATACCGAAATAGAGTGGGACGTGAATAGCGTCGCTTCCTCACCCTTCTTCTTAAACTTTCTATAGACTCAAGAGTCTGTTACTGCAGGATTGTCCTCTTGTAATGCTGAGCTCCAACTATCTCTCCATCGTTTCGGAGGTCTCCCTAGTGGACGCTGTTCATCCGGTACCCCATGCAGAGCTATTGTACTCGTATATATGGAATTCTTGTGGAATTCATTCTCTGTACATGTTGGTACCAGTATCGTCGACGCCGTCGTCCCCATCTGAGCACATCTTGGCTTCCTCACCCATAGTGGTTTTTTAGAATGAATATACCTACGTCACACACTGACACACGTTTGATTGTATCGGTGAATTTATTCCCGATTTTCACAAATATCTCTGATGTTGCCGATAAGTGCTAGTTATTATTAATATTATTTTTTCATTCAATGCGTTAATGTATTACAGAGGAATACCTAAAATCTGAACCCAGTATTTATTATATTTATAGAGATATTAAAGTTTTTAGAAGCAATGTGTACTAGTTACACATCACAGGGAGGGAAGACAAGATAAAATATTCCGATATCCATTAATTTGGTTAATAGGATCTAGATTTGATCTATTGACACATTATCACTTGGCTCTGAAGCACTTGGGTACCTCTCAATTGGCTCCGATCAAGGAATCGGGAGAACAAAGGACATTGTTTAAAAATGGGGAATATTACATAATGGATCGAGCTGTCCATATATGGTACTTGCTACTTTTTCATCCCCTTTTTTTTTGTATCTATAAGGAAGAATTCTTCTTCCCAGTGTCATTTCAGGTTCTTTCAACGTTGAATATCACTTGAGAGTAGACATATTTTTCTCCGGCAGCCTGAAAAAGATCTCAACGCCCCTTGTACCAGTCCAATCACGTATATTGCGTAGCCAAGAGATTTGCCTCCTGCCAACACCTCTTCGGCCTTCTATTTTGCCTTGGATGATCAGATACAGTAATTTGTACTTTGCTCCTCTAAGTACATGACCCAAATAGGACACCTTTCATATTTTAATATTAGTCAGCAACTCTCTATCAACTTTGGTTCTTTGAAGAACCCTAGTGTTGCTGACCATATCCGTCCAGGGTATCCGTAGCATTTTTCGGTGCATCCACATTTCGAATGCTTCCAGTCGGTTCATACTACCAACAACTGAGGGTCGATGATTCCACTACATGCAATAACACTGACCAAACGTAGCATTTGACTAACCGTTGTCGAAGTTTCAACTAAGACTTAAGAAAAAATATTCTAATCTCTTCTTATTGGAGAGTAAACTTAGAATTTTGCCTATAGAGGTATTGCCACTCTGCTCTGACCTGACTGCCAAAGAGTTTAATGGAGAATGTTACATTATGGATTGACTCGCTGTATCTGCGATGAGAAGTAGTTCATGCAACACTTGCTGTAGTATCCGAGGAGATTGATGTCTTGCACCGAGAAGAACATGATTTGTGGAACCCCAATTGTTGTCTAGGTGGCCGATTCATTTATTGCTTTGATAAAATAAGAACAGGAAAAAATAATTAAAGTGTATGTGAGTCATAAACATTCTTGATTAAAGATGATTGCCAGTCTATATTGTAGATGGAGCACAAAAGAGCAAACACACGCTAGCAGGCTGATTAACACCTGAGCAGTGTTACATACATACAGGCAATCCCTCACTACAGAGTAAGATAGTCAGTCCATCCTGTGTACTGACTATCTTACTCTATGGACGCCTGTACGTGTCTATTGTGTGCATGCACACAACACTATAGCAAGCACACACCAGCAAGCAGATCAACAATCCTTGACTATAAAGTAAGCTGTGTGGATAGGAAAGTGTTGATCCTTTCTCTCTGCCTATTACAAAAGGCATGTGGTGTGATGCATAAGATTTTCAGCACATTATTAAAAAAAAAAAAGTATGGAATCAAAATAAATTATTAAAAAATAAATATCAGAACTTAAGAAATACAAATTTAATAAAGTCGTCAATGACCAAAAAAAAAAGGAGATGGCAACATGCATTGAAAGGAAAAATCAAGTCGATAGAGAGCCCATGTCTTAGTTGGACCAAATTTGTGAAGCTATTTTAATAATTATGTGCTGCCAAAAACAAAGAAACTTTCATAAATATTATCAGAGCACATGAAGAAACTCTATGGTGCCTATACTGCTTCAACTCTATGGTATAAATTCATTTATTCATCTTCTCTATGATACTCAAACTTCTCTATGATACTCGAAGGTCAACAAGTTTGACATTTATAAAGATTATTTGAACGCTTTATTTTTGGCTTTTCTGTGATTTAATGAAATCGTAAAATAATACAGGAGTGATAATTCGTGTTATTATTGATAATCTTCAATAAATAATAGTGTGAAGGTAATTATCGAGACATATTAACATTTTAATTTCACTTTTTCGTAATGACGAAATGTTGAGGTTATGTTTCTATTTGCTAAGTATTTTTATAACATAAAATCTTAATTTTTTTTCAGATTACATGAAGATGTTACGTTTCCTGAGCGGGCAGTCAAGAGCGTTAATAAACTCGGCCATTAAAAGGCCTAATTTAAATAATCAAATCATAAAATGTCTATCAACCAAGTCTGCATTAAAGGAAAAATTAAACATCAGCAATGGAGCTTCGGGGAAGTTTAGCGTTGGAAACGTCTACAATGGTTTCCTCTGCATCGATATACAACACGTTAAAGACTTCAACATGACAGCAATACTGCTAAAACACGAGAAATCACATACCGAATATTTACATTTACAAAGAGATGATTCGAACAATGTTTTTTCGATCAATTTCAGAACAACGCCATTCAATTCGACGGGATTACCACACATTTTGGAGCACACAGTCCTCTGCGGTTCGAAAAAGTTTCCAGTTAGAGATCCATTCTTCAAAATGTTAAACAGATCTTTGGCAACTTTTATGAACGCTATGACTGGTCCAGATTATACATTTTACCCATTCTCATCTCAGAATGAAGCAGATTATAGAAACTTACAATCTATCTACATGGATGCTGTGTTTCACCCAAATTTAAACCATCAAGATTTCTTGCAAGAAGGATGGAGACTGGAGCATGAAATTATAAACGATTCCAAGTCTCCTTTATCATTTAAAGGCGTAGTATTCAACGAGATGAAAGGTGCATTCGCAGAAAACTTATCGGTGTTCGGACAAAAGTTTTTAAACACTATATTACCAGACCATACGTACGGACATTGTTCCGGCGGTGATCCTTTAGAGATTCCAAATCTAACGGTTAAAGAGTTAAGAGAGTTCCATCAGAAATACTACCATCCGAGTAACGCTAGGATATATTCGTACGGCAATTTCCCTCTAGAACGTAACTTGGATTTCTGTAACAAAGCTTATCTAGAACATATTGAAAGTATAGATTCTTCGTACAGTCGTGTACCACCCCAACCTCGTTGGAATAAAGCCGTAGAAAAAAAAGTTACGAGCCGTTTCGATAAAATGGGAGCACCGTTTGAAAAACAGAATCAAATCGCCATTGGTTACCTTATGTGTGATATCACCGATGTTTACGAAACGTTTGTTCTACAATTTTTAAGCGAGCTAATGGTCATGGGTCCTAATTCGCCGTTTTACAAAAGCCTTATCGAGCCACATATCTCCGGAGGATTCAGTTCCATGACAGGGTTCGACGCTCAACTGAAAGACACGATGTTCGTTATCGGTTTACAAGATTTGGAAGTTAATAAATTTGATCAAGTTAAAGATATAATTGATCGTACTTTAGGAAAGATTATCTCGGAAGGATTTGATAAGTCGCATATTGATAGCGTTCTACACGGTATAGAGTTAGCTATTAAACATCAACATACGAGATTTGGATTGAATACGTTGTTTAATTTAGTTCCACTGTGGAATCACGAAGGTCCTTTACTCGAAGCGATGCAAGTCAGCAAGTGTCTCGATCGATTGAAGGATAATTTAAAAAATCCTCGATACTTGTCGGAGAGAGTCGAACATTATTTCAAAACTAATAATCACCGTTTGACTTTGACAATGGTCCCGGACGAACATTACGAAGAGACTTCGAACAAAATGGAAATTGAACTGTTGCAGAAGAAAATATCATCTTTAAGCGATAAAGATAAGATGAAGGTGTTTGAAGACGGCTTAAAATTGTTCGAAGATCAAAAAACTCATCAGAATTTAGACGTGTTACCGTGTTTATCTCTTCAAGATATCCCTAAAGAACTGGATTCTGTCAAGTTAAACCATGTTACGTTTGGTTCTCTTCCTACGCAAGTTTGCGAGGCGAATACGAACGATGTTACGTATTTCAAAGGAATCATAAACACGTCAGACCTTTCCGATGATCAAAAGCTTTTACTACCGTTATTAAATGCGACGGCTTGTAAAATGGATACGAAAAATCATTCTTACCGAGAATTTGATCAAATGATACATTTAAAAACGGGGGGACTCAGTTTATCGTCGCACGTATCTGAGAAAATTGATAAACCGTCTCATTTCGAAGAAGGTATTCTCATTTCTAGTCACAGTTTGGATCGAAATGTTAACGGAATGTTCTCACTTTGGGCCGAGTTATTCGAAAAACCGGTTTATAAAGACGTAAACCGATTCAAGATGCTGATTGAAAACTATTTATCGAATCTGACTACGGGTATAGCAGATAGCGGACATTTGTACGCGATGCAGTGCGCTAATAGTCTCGTCACCTCGAGTGCGATGCTTAAAGAGAAACTAAGTGGTTTGAAACATATTGAATATATGAAAAGTTTAATTAAAAAAGAAACGCCCGAATACATAATGAAAAGCGTTTCGATTATCGCCGATCAATTATTCGAAGGCAACAGGATGCGAACAGCGTTAAATTTAAGTAAAAACAATACGGAGACTGTACTTAAAGAATTCGAAAGCTTGAGTAAAAAACTTCCGTATTCGAAGAATATTAATCTTAACAATAGAACATACTCCGATGCTAAATATCCTGAACCTAGCGTACGCAGTATACATCACGTATTAAACATCCCGGTTAATTATTGCGCTAAATCCGTATTGACCGTTCCTTTTACCCATCCCGATTTCGCTAAACTTCGCGTACTCGCTAAATTCTTAAGCTCTAAATATTTACATCCAGTTGTTCGTGAAAAGAACGGCGCGTACGGGGGAGGAGCTAAAATTGGTAATGACGGTTTATTCAACTTTTATTCGTACAGAGATCCAAATAGCAGAATAACACTTGACGTTTTCGACAATACTTCTTTATGGTTCGGATGCAATTCTCGGGAATGTTTGAATGATCAGTCTCTTTTCGAAGCGAAATTAGGCGTTTTACAACAGCTTGACTCGCCTGTCGCCGAATTTTACAAAGGCATAGACGATTTCTTATACGGTATCAGTAGGGAGTTGTTACAGAAGCATAGAAAAGATATATTGAACGTTACAAAAGAGGATCTCGCCGAAGTATGTACCAAGTATTTATCGAAGGACGGCGGAGAAAAGACCGTCGTAGGTAAATGCGTCATTGGACTCGGTAAGAATTCTGTTGATAAACGTACGTTATACCGAGACAGTGAAAGATGGAGTGTTGTAAAACCAATGACTGATGAAAATGATAGTTAAGATTGATTCTGGTACCGAACGAACAGGTATATTTTTTAGTACAGTCGAACATCAGGGCTGTGGAGTCATTACGCAGTACTTTTGATTCGAGCATATAATTTTTAAAATTTCTTCATTTTTGTGACGTCATCTAGTGACCAAAGATTACTCCACAAAAGCACGTAAATTCGACTCGTTTGCAAGTGTCTTTTTCATCCTTGTGTTGTGGTCCATAGCTATATTTAGAACTTGTTGCACCACCTGTCTCAATCCTTCGCTCGATCATGATGCATTCTGAATGCAGCGTATAAAGAGTATCCTATTAACTCCTTTATTTAGTTTGTTCATCTTGCAGGACACTTTCCTCTTGCTTGAAAAAATGAACAAAAAAATTATACAAACAATACGAGTTTATATGTTAAAAATCGTATAACAAATAAAACAGGTTTTTAATTTGTTTAGCACAACACTGTTTATTCCACTTAATATAATGGTATAACCCTACCGGTTTCAAGGTTTTCACCTCATCATCAGGGGAGCACAAATAAGACTGAATTTCGTTCAAACTGATTGAATTGAATTTTTTTGAACTGGTGGAATCTGTGCTCCCCTGATGATGAGGGGAAAACCTTGAAACCGGTAGGGTTATACCATTATATTAAGTGGAACAAACAGTGTTGTACTAAACAAATTACATTGTCTTTAAACCTCCACAGTTTTATTAATGCCTTAACTATAAATAATATATAAAACAGCCCTTAAATTTAATCAGGAGTTGTTAGGTCACAAACGTTAGAATGCGTGTAAATGAGTGTTTCGACTTGAGGGTTTCCATAATTGTATTACGCTAAGCCAAATAAGTGGTGTACACTGTATTGCCAGCAAGAAAAAAATACCAATATAGAGTTTCTATCTCGAATCTAATGGAATATTATTTTTGTTAATGTCTTACAACCATTTAATTGACATATTCTTATTTTTTAATACAGCAATTCCTTGCATAGTACGGTAGATGCGTGTTGAAAAAATATTGTACCATTCAAAACCACACCGATCAATGTATTATTTTTTGCACATTATTTTTGTAAATGCATTACAATCGTTTTATTGAGATATTCTTATTTTTTAATACAGTAATTCCTCGCATAGTACAGTAGATGCGTGTTGAAAAAATACCGTACCATACAAAACCACACCGATCAATGTATTATTTTTTGCACATTTTTTTTGTAAATACATTACAGTAATTTTATTGAGATATTCTTATTTTTTAATACAGCAATTCCTTTCATTGTACAGTAGATGCGTGTTGAAAAAATTCTATACTATACAAAACCACACCAATCAATGTATTATTTTTTGCACATATTTCTTGTAAATGCATTACAATAATTCTATTGAGATATTCTTATTTTTTAATACAGCAATTCCTTGCATTGTACAGTAGATGCGTGTTGAAAAAATTCTATACTGTACAAAACCACACCGATCAATGTATTATTTTTAGCACATTACTTTTGTTAATGCTTTAGAAGCATTTAATTCAGATATTCTTATTTTTTAGTACAGCAATACCTCGCATAATACGGTTGATGCATGTTGTAAAAATACCGTACTATGCAAAACCATACCGATCAATGCATTTTTATAGATAATGTAATGTGTTCCAATCATACTATTAAATTTGTCAGTGTGTAATGTAATTAGAAAAATAATATTTTTAAATTTACATGAACAAGGTATTGAATAATTTCAATTCAGTACAGGTTACTCGGTAATATATAAGGTCAGTTCATAAATTGGTACGTATTTTTAAGAAATTTTGAAATAATTCAAATAAAACATGTTTTACTAATTTAATCAATGTTATAGTTTCCTTCATTATCAATGACTTGATGCCATCTTAAAGGTCATTTATTAATTCCATTTGTATAAAAGGTCTCTGGACTCCATCTTTATTGTTTAGTTTTTTTTTTTCATGATAAAAAATTCTGAAGACCCAGGAATAAATTATAGTAACTTGGGGCAATATCTGGTGAGTAAGGTGGATGAGGTAGGGGCTCCTAATAAATTTTCCTTGCTCTGTACTGTCCAGCATTATCATGGTGGAACAAAACCATTTGGATATTCACTAATCGCAGGCATTTTTAATTGATGTTGAGTTTAACGTGAACGCTGTTGACAATAGATATCTACATTAATCGTTCGATTAGGTTCTGACAGTTCCAAGTGGGTGACACTACATATTCCACCAAATAGACTTTTTGGATGCAATTCCTCCTTTGCTGTTGGTAAGGACTTCTTATCTGTATCTGGTCAAAAAACCATTCATGTTCAAAGTGGGTTAAGAAAGAAATACAGATGTTTATTCGCTGCTGGCAATTAACGCCTGATAGCTCTTGTGGTATCCACTTTCCTAACTTAGATATCGTCTCCTTAACCCTTCCTTCCCTGTGATGTGTAACTAGTACACGTTGCTTATAAAAACTTTAATATCTCTATAAATATAATAAATACTGGGTTCAGATTTTAGATATTCCTCCGTGATACATTTACGCATTGAATGAAAAAATAATATTAATAATAATTGGCACTTATTGGCCACATCAGAGATATTTTGTGAAAATGGGGAATAAATTCACCAATACAATCAAACGTGTGCCAGTGTTTGACGTAGGTATATTCATTCTAAAAAACCGCTATGGGTGAGGAAGCGACACTATTCACGCCTCACTCTACTTAGGTATATGGCAAAAATTCTTCTCTCGCTCAGTAGGTCGGTGGCTTTCGGTAGAGGTAGTCGCTTTGCCCGTTTTGTAAACGTTGGCCGATGTTTTTTTTCATGTTTTTGGCAATAAAATTTCAATTATTATCACTTTTGACTTCAAATTTAATTAATTTAAGCGATTGGCTATGAATATTCTTATTTTTCCGATTTTAAATCGCTCATTTTTACATGTGTATTGAATATACAGCACCGGAACGGGTGGATTTTTTTAGCACAGGAAGGGAAAGGTTAAGGTGACCAAATACAGTGTCGTGAGATAAATTGAGTCGTTCTTTAATCTGATTCACTGTTAGTTCTAACTCTGAATCTTTAGACCCGTGTTTCCCAACGTGGGGCCCACGCCCCACAGGGGGGCAATTTGATTTTTAAGGGGGGCAATTTGAAAATTGACTCGTTAAAAGTTTAAGTTAACACGTTCTCTGCCAACAATTCATAAAATATAAAAAAAAAATTCTTTGTTTTTAAGTTATATTTAATAAATTATGTAGAGATATGATTATTTAATTTACTTTGATGCATTTTTGTGGGAAATGATGAGGATTTTTATGTGTCAGTCACATGTGACTGACAAAGCGCCAACGGAAAAAAATTAACGGAAAAAAGAGAAAAAAATTGGAGTATTCCAGTGTCAGTCACCCGTGACTGACAAGGCGGTCAATGTGTTAACCATATTTCTATATTGTGGTTCACGAACATGATACAAGTATAACAGATATAGCAATCAGGATCGCAGCTAGCTTTACTCCACTGTCGCGTATACTGTGTTTGCTTATTTCCCAGTGATTTCTTCCTACAACCTATCATTTAAATTTCTTTAATGAACAATTCAATTTTTTAATATTAATAATTATGTATATGTTACGTAGGAGTTCCACGAAAATTATGTATATGTTACGTAGGGGTTCCACGAAAATTATGTATATGTTACGTAGGGGTTCCACGAAAATTATGTATATGTTACGTAGGGGTTCCACGAAAATTATGTACATTACGTAGGGGTTCCACGAAAAAGCAGCCGCGACAAAAGGGTTAGTCGTATTTTGATCGCTATGTCACATCACCGTTACGTAGGGGGGGCATAAGAATTTTAGAAAGGCTTAGGTGGGGCATAGCAGAAAAAACGTTCCAAAACATTGCTTTCGAGCGTCATTGTCAACATTAACAGGACGCCCTGATCGGAGCTCATCATTAACACTGCATTGTCAATCATCTTTAAATATTTGAAACCATTTCTGGACAGTCGTTACGCTGATACCATCCTCACTAAGAACACGTTGATTTTTTTGCTGTGAAACTTGCACTTTCACCATTTAAAAATTCTTGCACTTTCACCATAAAAGTATAGAACGTGCCGTTTGTACTGATTATTGATATTCATTTTCTTAGGGCTCTTATTTACGCCTGATATTTACAAAAATCGATGATAAACTGACCACTTGAGTGTACATTTCAAAATAGGATACGACTTGTTTGGAAGTGTATTGTTCTACGAAATAAGTCATAGTGAATCATACATATGACACCAATACACACAAATATATGGACTGATCTGATAATGAAGTGTATTTTTTAGTAGATTATAATCTATAATAAAAATTATACCAATAAAATCAAATAAAGGTGAAATTATTTTTTTCTTTAGCGTTAACGTTAGTGAAATTATTATTATATTTTTATTAATAAATAATTTAATATTTAAATAGAGTTTACTTTTTGTCATAACCTCAATCTTGAGGAACGTGACCCACGATTCGTTGAGCATATTCATGTGGTTTTCTTGGGAAAAATAGTGTGGTGGTTTGCCATTACCTTCCGCACAGCAGTAGATGTAATAAATAAGAATTGTATACATGTTGAATATATTGCGAGCTCTGCTGCCAACACACAGTATTTTGAGGTGTAACATAGATCTTCAGGGGAAATGTGCACTTGTGGATGATTAGTGATGGAAACAGGAGTGTTGTAGGTATATTTTGGGATATACTATACTAAAGAAAATATAGCATGGTCCCTGTGACATATCACAAATTTGCCCCAATACAACCTTGTAACGATGTTCAGTAATTTTAATTATTTTATCAACTTTAATATAAGCCTCGATTCTAATAAATAGCAAGTTATTTAGGTAAATACATTACATAAAACTAACAATAATAACAAATTAATACATCTTGTTACAAATTAGCAAAAATGTGGCAGTTTGTTAAAATCAAATAATATTTGGCGACGTTCGTCAAAAGTCACTACGTTAGTCTGCATTGGCTGGAGATGGGGTATACGATAATTGGCTTTTCGTTTTTTTTATACATAAAATTAAATATTCGTAATTAGTATTAATCCATAGTGGATCTTGGCCTATTTAAAGATAGATACAAATCATACAATACATTATAAAGTCAGTATAATGAAAATTAGGAATTAAAACTTCAGTTTAGAGAAAAACAATTTTTCCATTTTATGAAAAAACTATTCGATTTGTAAAAAAAAAAACAATTTTACCCCATCCCTTTGAGACATGACATTTCAAACGTCACCGGGACCATGCTACATTTTCTTGAGTATAATGTAGATAGGATTAGGAGACAGGATAGCAGAAGTGACCAACCTTTTACCCTCCACACAGTTTCCGGGGTGTGGCTGCTGTCCGTGTACTGGCAGCTACTTGGAGCCAAATGTGAAAAGTTATGTCAGTGGATCAGGGGCTGACTACTTTACAGGCGACCCTAGTCTGGCCAGTACTGTACATAAGGTACTTCTGTTTAACAATTCGCTATTCACCAAAACTTATAATGCTAGTTTGAATTACTGAACTAGGTATGTAGCTTTAATCAGAGCTTATAAAATGGAATTTATTTAGAACCTCATGTGTGTGTATTATCTGAAAACTCTCATTATAACACATCGATCAATAAGGCCCGGGACTAACTACTAAAACAGCATTTGTTTGCCAAAATTCTTCTTTATTCATCAACATAGTCTCCTTCAAGAGCGATACATTCATTCCAACGCTTTCCTAACTTTTCTATGCCAGACGTGTAGAACGATTTATCTTTGGTTTCAAAATAGGCGTTAGTTTCGGCAATCACTTCTTCATTGGAGCCAAATCTCTTTCCCTGAAGCATCTTTTTGAGGTCTGCGAACAGCCAATAGTCGCTGGGAGCCAAATCTGGAGAATACGGTGGGTGCGGAAGCAATTCGAAGTTCAACTCGTGCAATTTGGCCATCGTTACCATCAACTTGTGACACGGTGCATTGTCCTGATTTTTTTTTTCTTCATATGGGGCCGTTTTTTTGCAATTTCTGCCTTTCAAACGCTCCAATAACGCTATGTAATATTCACTATTGATGGTTTTTCCCTTTTCAAGGTGATCGATAAATATTATACCATGCGCACCCCAAAATACGGAGGCCATAACCTTCCCGGACGACTTGAGTTTTTGGTCGCTTTGGACGAATTTCACCGGCTGATCTCCATTCAGCCGACTGCCGATTTGATTCCAGAGTATAGTGGTGGATGCAAGTTTCATCCATTGTCACATACCGACGCAAAAACTCCTGTTTATTTTGTGTAAACAGTGCCAAACAGCGTTCTGAATCATCGATGCGTTGTTTCTATTCCATTGTGAGCAAACGCGGCACCCATTTCGAAAAAGCTTTTTCATGACCAAGTTCATGCAAAATAGTGTAAACACTACCGAATGATATCTTCAGGGTGTCAGCAAACTCACGCAACTTTACTTTGCGATTTTCCATCACAATTTTGAGGGGTTTTTATATGTTTTCTGTTGTAACAGCCTCATTTGGACGACCAGAGCGTTCAGCATCATTTGTGTCTGTACGACCGCGTTTGAAATCAGCGTACCACCGACAAATGGTTGTTTTTCGACAGAGCAGAACCCGGATAACACTTTTCAAGCCATCGCTGAGTTTGAACTGTATTTTTTCCCATTAAAAAGCAATGTTTTATCAACACACGAAATTCAGTTTTTCCATTGTTTTGAAAATAGAAAAAAGTAGCGTCACTAAAACCACTGTAACTCAATGTCGGAATGTCATGAAAGTTTGACACGTAACTTCTAAAGGTTGGTACTAACTGAGAATGGTATGGATTTTTTATTAGAGGCACCATCTGTTAATTAGTCCCGGGACTTATTGATCGATGTGTTAATTTTATATATTTGATAAATTTATGATGAATACGGAATGAAGGGATGAATGTGATGTGATAGTATATTCTCAGATGATAGAAGATATAAGAGGGATATCGAGCAGTGTGTAACATTAGGAAAAAAAGTCAATGGGGCACTAAACATATATGATATGATATACCCGAACTGGACAGTATTAAAATTTGCTAAGATGACAGTTTACAATAGTATTTTGGTGCCGACGTGGTGGAAGAAGATTAAGAGGAGCTGAATAAATGTAGGATGTGTGCATTATACTCAAGAAAACGTAGCATGGTCCCTGTGACGTTTGAAATGTCATGTCTCAAAGGGGTGGGGTAAAATTATTTTTTTTACAAATCGAATAATTTTTTCATAAATGGAAAAATTGTTTGTCTCTAAACTGACTTTTTAATTCCTAATTTTCATTATACTGACTTTCTAATGTATTGTATGATTTGTATCTATCTTTAAATAGGCCAAGATCCACTATGAATTAATACTAATTATGAACATTTAATTTTATGTATAAAAAAATCGAAAATCCAATTATTGAATACCCCATCCCTAGCCAATGCAGACTAACGTAGTGACTTTTGACGAACGTCACCAAATATTATTTGTTTTTAACAAACTGCCACAGTTTTGCTAATTTGTAACAAGATGTATTAATTTGTCATTATTGTTAGTTTTATATAATGTATTTACCTAAATAACTTGATATTTATTAGAATCGAGGCTTATATTAAAGTTGATAAAATAATTAAAATTACTGAACATTGTTACAAGGTTGTATTGGGGCAAATTTGTGAAACGTCACAGGTACCATGCTACATTTTCTTTAGTATAAGAATAATACATGGAGTGACAATGTATGACGGAATGAAGGGATGAATGTGAAATTAACGCTGTAGTGTTAAATAAGATGAAGAGAGTATGTTGAGATGGTTTGGACATGTGGGACGAATGAATGAAGAAAGATTAACAAAATATATATACAGTACAGATGTGAGTGAAAAGGGTATGAGCAGAACACCAAGGAAAGTATGGTTGTATCAAGTAAATGATATTCTGAAAGAAGGAAATGTAGTCAGAAAAATCATAGAGGTTTATGAAAAAGTGCATGGATGTAGAGGCTCTCTGCTTACCCCAACAGGGAAATGGCATGATGGTGTGGCGGTCGCACACTCGGAACACTTTGGGCGTCCATACACACGGTCAATGACCGATGAAGTGACCTTTGCATTCCTTAGCAATGCAAAACAAACAATTACAAAATCCACGTGCCGGCCATTCAACCCGTAGCCGGGAGCGGACCGCATTCCATACTAGAGCGAGAACGCACCACGCTTGTCTCGCCAGTTCCGTATTTGAATACCTACATACAACATTAATCGTTTTTGCATTCGCAGAAACGAGACGTAGGCATATCGCGAGCGCATTCCCGCGCACATTCTAAAATGATATAAATACCTACATCTACCAAATAAATCACTCTCTCTTTCCGCATTGCGATCTAACGAGTTTTATTTATCAACAAATCATCATCATCTCTTCCCTTAAGGACCGATCTCCTAAAATGGTATGTATGTAATGAAAATGTTGCCATTCTTTGTAAAACAAGTGTTTTCTAGAGAGTTCCACAACGGAAGATCTGTCCTGATTATTGTTATAATTTGACTGATTTATATTTTATATATAATTTTTATTTTCATGTCAAAATATTTTTGATTTTAAATAAAATTAATTATTATTTTGAAATGCTGTTTTATTTGAACCAATTTTATCTTGATTAAAAATCCTTGAGTGCAGAGAGAATAAAAATAAAATGATAGTAGTGAAGTTAGCTAGCATTAGAAAAGTTATAAAAAATGCTCGACTGTGCTGGCTTGGAAACTTACACCGCATGCAGGACTCTGACTCTACAATGAAAGCTCTGTTAAATTATTTAATTGGGCATTAGGAGACGAGTTTAACTGTCATATTTTCATAAACAGAGGAAACTAAATAGCAACAAGCAAAATATCCAACTATTTGCAGCCAACTTGGGAAGACCTTCATCCAGCAGTGGATCGACCCTGGTTGACAATGATGAACGTCAAAATAAGATGAAAACTAAAATAGAATCAAAATCATGCATTAAAGAAATATTTCTTGTGCAGTTCTCTGTTATTTAAACTTATTTTTGGTTTGATAACTGCCATTTTTACTATAGTTCGGAAATTCTAGAATGAGTCCTGTGACAGCTCACAAATTTGCCCCAATACAACTTTATGTAATGTATTTACCTAAATAACTTGCTATTTATTAGAATTGAGGTTTATATTAAAGGTAATAAAATTATTAAAATTACTGAACATCGTTACATGGTTATATTGGTGCAAATTTGTAAGCTGTCACAGGACTCATCCTAGAATTTTCGAACTATAATACCAATAAGTAAATACTTGAAAAAAGAAATATTTCTAATTTAAATACTTTTTTATGTAATGGGATTTATAATACTTACGATTTCTGATTTTTTAATCTTTTATTTTATACTTACGATATCTGTATTTTTTTATACTCCTTTATTTTATATCGTACTTATGATTTCTGATTTTTTATACTCCTTTATTTTATATGGTACTTATGACTTCTGATTTTTTATACTCCTTTAACACATCGATCAATAAGTCCCGGGACTAACTACTAAAACAACATTTGTTTGCCAAAACTCTTCTTTATTTATCAACATAGTCTCCTTCATGAGCGATACATTCATTCCAATGCTTTCCTAACTTTTCTATGTCAGCCGTGTAGAATGATTTATCTTTGGTTTCAAAATAGGCGTTAGTTTCGGCAATCACTTCTTCACTGGAGCCAAATGTCTTTCCTTGGAGCATATTTTTGAGGTCTGCGAACAGCCAATAGTCACTGGAGGCCAAATCTGGAGAATACGGTGGGTGCGGAAGCAATTCGAAGTTCAACTTATGCAATTTGGCCATCGTTACTGCGTTCGATGCATTGTTGTTTCTGTTCCATTGTGAGCAAACGCAGCACCCATTTCGAAAAAAGCTTTTTCATGACCAAATGCTCATGCAAAATAGTGTAAACACTACCAAATGATATCTTCAGGATGTCAGCTATCTCACGTAACTTTACTTTGCGATTTTCATCACGATTTTGAGGGTTTTTTAAATATTTTATGGTGTAACAGCCTCATTTGGACGACCAGAGCGTTCAGCATCATTTGTGTCTGTACGACCGCGTTTGAAATCAGCATACCACCGACAAACGGTTGTTTTCGACGGAACAGAGCCCGGATAACACTTTTCAAGCCATCACTGAGTTTGAACGGTATTTTTTCCCATTTAAAAGTAATGTTTTATCAACACACGAAATTCGGTTTTTTCCATTGTTTTGAAAATAGCAAAAGTAGCGTCACTAAAACCTCTGTAACTCAATGACACAATGTCGGAATGTCATGAAAGTTTGACACGTAACTTCTAAAGGATGGTACTAACTGAGAATGGTATGGATTTGTTATTAGAGGCGCCATCTGTTGGTTAGTCCTGGGACTTATTGATCTATGTGTTATTTTATATGGTACTTATGATTTGACTTCATTCCGCGAATTTCTTGATCTCTCCTCATACCTGCCTTAGGACCACAGCATACACCTAGTTAGACAAGAGAATGCTTTGCATATTGTGGGCTCAATACTATAACTAGGTAATGCGAAATTCTCTATTCTGAGAAAATGGCGTCTGGTAACTCCTCTTTAATGATGAGGTATCGCGCTAATATGTTTTGATGAAACTAATAAAGGAGGTTTCAATAGATGGTAAGATGTAAGTTTTATGAACTTCAGATATCTAGTTTAAAACCCTTATCATGGCATTGTAACACAGGTGTTACACTAATTTAGGGATGTTTTATTTTTAAATCTAGAAACTGGAACGTAATTTCAAATCTGGCAACACATTAAAATACTATACACGCACAATTGTGTGCAGTGGTATTATCTGGTGTTAAATATTGACAACGCTACAAGCTTTCATTCGACATCGGGTCAACATGTCTGGACAGCGTGGACGCGTTTTGAAAATTGGGGTAAATAATCTAAATATCTTATTAATCACTACATGTAGAGAACATTTTATTCAAACCATTTTATTTGTTGATAATTCAGCTATGTTAATGTTGTTCATGTTTTAGATTATAGAATCATTTTATAACGCTTTTTGTGTTTTATAAAAAATGATATTTTGGCAATGTACGTGGGTTTTACATATAAAAAAACTATAAGGAAAGTTGTGATTTTTTTTCGCTCAATTTTCCTTCATAACTTACCATATAACAAGGAATCACCAAAGAGAAATGTTAATATTTGGATAAATTGAACTTTGCCAAGATAAGGGTTAAGCATTCTTCAGTTTCCACCTTTACGACTTGCCTAATTATGAAAATGCTAAATAACTCTGTTGAGAAATAATATTTTAAGATACCCATTTATAGCATTGGAGAGTCCCTTCGGTGAGCAATCCATTCATGTATGTAAATAACTCAAAACCGCCAAATTTCCAGTTACCTAGTTTTAGTATTGAGCCCACTTCCCCATTCAACTGTAAAATTAAAAAAATATAAATAAATGCCACCAAATAGCATTAAAAAGTACAGTGGTACCTCTCGGGTTACGAACTTAATTCGTTATTTGATTCCGTTCACGAGCCCAAATGTTCACAAACCGAAACAATTTTTATATAAGTATACAAAAAATATATTTTATATATACTGTATATTATATATACAAAAAAAAAAAATTGTATCAAGAACAAACAACGCAACGACAAACAATGTTCACAACGCGCACACATCTAATTCGTACAACCAATTCGTGAGCCGAGGTATTGTACGCAGGTCAAGTCAACATTTGTTCGGATATTGTGTTCATAAGCCAATATGTTCGTGACTAGAGGCGTTCGTGACCCGAGGTTTGACTGTAACTCATAATTGTAAAGAAAGGTTGACAGAAGAAATAAAAGGACACTAAACAAAATTCTTTATTGAATATTCCTGAATGGTTGTATATAAAGTTGAGAATATTATGTATGTATATTGTTAATAAATGACGCTTAAATATACTTTGGACGATAGTGATATTCATAAAATATATATATATATATATATATATATATATATATATATATATATATATATATATATATATATATATATATATATATATATATATATATATATATATATATATATATACATATACATATACATATACATATACATATACATATACATATACATATACATATACATATACATATACATATACATATACATATACATATACATATACATATACATATACATATACATATACATATACATATACATATACATATACATATACATATACATATACATATACATATACATATACATATACATATACATATACATATACATATACATATACATATACATATATATATATATATATATATATATATATATATATATATATATATATATATATATATATATATATATATATATATATATATATATATATATATATATATATATATATATATATATATATATATATATTATATACATAATATTAATTATACATCTATCATATCATATAATCATATTGTATCGTATCGTATAGTATGATACGCCTACTGGTAACAGACAGATCACTCACACGTAACACACTAATTTATATATCATCAATCAATATTATACTTATTTATCATCATTTCTCATATCGTAACACATACAACGGGACTCTTTGAACAATATCAAGATGCTTGATTTTTTATTTGTTTTCACGTAACGGAGAGGCGCAACGGATAACAGGAAAGAATACTTCATTTAGTTAGTATTGTCTTTGGATCGGTTTATCATTAAATAGAACACGGATTGTCCGTGGTAATTGAAAAACTCGGTTAATTCAAATAAATTTTTTATCAAAATTAATCTAAAAAGTTTATTGTCAGTTAATAATTTAAAACCGCATTTTTGTATCGGTCAACAGGTAATATGCTATTATCAGTGCAATTTAGCAGGTTTTTTTTAAAAACTTTTGAATGCCGATTATCCTTACGGTAACTGGGATACACTCGAGTCCGGATAATTGAAAAAACGTGATTAATCCAACTCTTGATGTAAACCATAGATTTTATAACAGTTTAGGTTCTCGCTTAAAAATTTGTAAAAAAAATTGTACCATCGAGAAACGTGGATAATTGAGTCCCGGATAATCGGCACTCTACTTTACTTTAAAAAGGAACCTTTGCAATCAAAATTATTATATCATGTTACTACTATTTTGAAAAAAAAAAGGGAATGTAGAAAGTCAGAGAAATTGTAAAAGTTGTGTGATAAGGTATTTATTGTATAAAATATAACCTAGTTTTAGCCCTGTTAAGAGAGCTTAAGCCTCTCCTTAAGGGCGCTCCATATGAGGATTCGAACCCACTATTATTGACAGATTTAAAATATTACAAAATAGTTTAATATTGTAAAATTTGAGTTTAAGAATCGGAAGGCACTTTCCCACATCTGTATATGTTCAGAAAAACATGCCTTAAGCAAAAACCAGACTAGAATTATTTTCAAAAAACCTAAATTCCAGCCCGCAACTCCTCGTGTTGGAAGTCAAGTGTCTTACCAACTAGGCCGTATTAAATTCATAATTTCCAATGAAATTGACATTTCATTCTAATTTAATATATCAGTTTCTATTCAAATTTGTCTATAAAGAAATCATAAGACACAAAGTAGAACTATTATTATATAACAATGTAAGGAAAAGACTGCGGGGTGGAATATGTGTGGGGTGGAATATATGGGGTGTGGAAATGTGTGGGGCGGAAACATCATTTCACTTTTACGAATTTCTATCGAGTGTTTTTGATTGAATCATTCTTATTTTAAAAAGGACAAGATATCAGTTTCAAAGAGTCCCCCGCACGTAAAATGTAAATATTTCTTATTGTCATTGCAAAAGCTCATATATTCTCAAAAAAAAATTGTACCGATTCGCATAAAAAAATAAAACATTTCTAGTTAGATTTTCGTAATTCGTCGCTTTTCTTTTTTTTTCTTTTTTTTTAATAAATATTATCGACGACATATCCAAAAAGTTACTTAAATTCAAAGAAAGATTTTTATAAAAAAAATTTTTTTTTAGACGTGACCATTTTTCATTGTGAAGTCCTCAAATTTTTTAAGTCAAAAATATGAAAAAAAAAAAAATTATATGTGATTTAGCTACAATGAAGAAAGGGTGATCAATAAAATATTAATAAAGTTTTTATTAAAATTAATTATGAAGTTGGCACAACTTTTTATACTGGACGATTGATCGTTTTTTTACCCTTACTTTTACATATGTATATAATATATCATAAAAAAATGTTTTTCACAATCAAAATAAAATACATCTATATGTAAAATTATAAATTTATTTTCTTTTATAAGTTTTTATGAATAAAAAAATTAAGTGAGGGATTAAATCTCAAACGCGGCCAGGTCCAAAAAATTTTTTTTTTACAAATATTGAGTAAAAAAAAATAAACAGTTTGGATATGATCAATACTATATAATAAACAATATTTCTTCAGCTTCACAAATTTTAACATTTTTATATACTTTTCTAAATATAATCTGCAGTTTTTTTTGTACTCAGTACAAATATTGATATATATATATATATATATATATATATATATATATATATATATATATATATATATATATATATATATATATATATATATATATATATATATATATATATACATATACATACATATACATATACATATACATATACATATACATATACATATACATATACATATACATATACATATACATATACATATACATATACATATACATATACATATACATATACATATACATATACATATACATATACATATACATATACATATACATATACATATACATATACATATACATATACATATACATATACATATACATATACATATACATATACATATACATATACATATACATATACATATACATATACATATACATATACATATACATATACATATACATATACATATACATATACATATACATATACATATACATATACATATACATATACATAAACATAAACATAAACATATACATATACATATACATATACATATACATATACATATACATATACATATACATATACATATACATATACATATACATATACATATACATATACATATACATATACATATACATATACATATACATATACATATACATATACATATACATATACATATACATATACATATACATATACATATACATATACATATACATATACATATACATATACATATACATATACATATACATATACATATACATATACATATACATATACATATACATATACATATACATATACATATACATATACATATACATATACATATACATATACATATACATATACATATACATATACATATACATATACATATACATATACATATACATATACATATACATATACATATACATATACATATACATATACATATACATATACATATACATATACATATACATATACATATACATATACATATACATATACATATATATATATATATATATATATATATATATATATATATATATATATATATATATATATATATATATATATATATATATATATATATATATATATATATATCTTATTTATTTCTACGTTTATTGTACAGCAACACATTATGGTATATTTTTTACATATATTTTTGTAAAAAAAAAAACTGAAAAATAGTCAATACTAATTAAGAAATAATATTCATATCGCTGAGTATTTATTGTTAACAATAAGAATTTAAAATGATAAAAAAAATTTAACCTTTTTAAATTTATACGGATGACTTTTTTTTCAAATATTTTTTAAAAGTATTAAACAATTTTTCAGAATTTTTAACAAATTTTAAAAAAAATTGCAAAAATGTGATATTTAGACGTGTATATGGAAAAAAGATCAGACCCGTTGTTTTTTTGAAAAAATACTGAATAAAACCTTCGTGTGACTTTTCAATGGGTCGCTTACATTAGTTGATTTGTATCAGTCATTAGTAAATTAATTAAAAACAAAAATTTCATGATCTACATATACTAGAGAAAATGTAGGATGGTCCCTGTGACGTTTGAAATGTCATGTCTCAAAGGGATGGGGTAAAATCGTTATTTTTTACAAATCGAATAATTTTTTTATAAATCGAAAAATTGTTTTTCTCTAAACTGACGTTTTAATTCCTAATTTACCTTACACTGACTTTCTAATGTATTGTACTATATGTACAATATTTGTATGTATCTTTAAATACGCCAAGATCCACTGTGAATTAATACTAATTACGAACATTTAATTTTAGGTGTATAAAAATCGAAAATCCAATTATCGTATACCCCATCTCTAGCCAATGCGGACTAACATAGTAACTTTTGATAAACGTCACCAAATATTATTTGATTTTAACAAACTGCCACATTTTTGTTAATTTGTAACAAGATGTATTAATTTGTCATTATTGTTTGTTTTATGTAATGTATTTACCTAAATAACTTGCTATTTATTAGAATCGAGGCTTATATTAAAGTTGATAAAATAATTAAAATTACTTAACGTCGTTATAAGGTTGTATTGGGGCTAATTTGTGAACTGTCACAGGACCATGCTGCATTTTCTCTAGTATAGTAATTAAGTATAGTGTGACTTTTTATTAGGCTAATTGCAGTAATTAATTTATGTTCAACTCATTAGTAATTAATTTGAAGATCACAAAAAATAGACCTACTTAGAAGTCTAATATGACTTTTTAGTAGGTCCATTACAATAATTGATTTTTTTTGCATATATACACGTCCATAGAGGTCTATACTATTTAATAAATCTAAATATGGCAGACGGTAATTTAAAAATATTTTCACTGTGGCGAAATTTCAATGTTTTTTTTATTTTATTTATTACACCTATTTATTAAAAAAAATAAGCTCTCTATCATAAAAAAGCATGAGGTAGTTTGATTTATTATTTTGTATTATATTTCGTGTACGAGGTTTTCCTTTTTCACAGCGCTACAGAAAAATTCGCCACAATTGAAAGATATTTTGACTAAAAATTTACACAGTATTGTTTCATAAGAACATTAAGGCCCAAATTCATAATACTAAACTCTAACGTAAAAATTTCATGATTTGTATTTAAAATGGGACCTTATATGATTCAAACTTTCAAGTTGAATTAATTATAACCAAGTGCCTCCCTTATTCAAGGCAGTTACAACAATTTTGTATGAAATTTAACTGTAAATACTAATTTCTTCAATAAGATAATAGTTACGATTTAGTATTTAAGTGTTAACTATGAATTCGGGCCACGGACTTAATACATATTTAATTTTTTCAATATTTCGATATCGACAAGGTTTTACTGTAAGAAAATTGCTTCGAAGTACTAAAAGCAACAACCAAATATCTGTCAATATATCAATAATGTATAGAAATATTTTTCAATACACCAGGTCCTTGTTTTTCAATATTCTACATAAATAGAAGTTATTAAATTATTGTTTTTTTTTTAGGCCTTTTAATTTAATTTTTAAAGCCTTTGTTGATTTGATTTAATACAGTAATCCCTCAATTTACGCTAATTCACTTTAACTGGATTTATTCTAATTGAAATTTGAAATGTGTATTAGCCCGACTATAAGGTGATGTTTTTATTTAAAAAAGTGACACGTAAATAGGGGGGGGTCACGTTATATTCGAGTCACAAACATAGTGGGTAGCAATAAATTCACTACTAGCGATTAGAGAAATGGTAACATTGTAACGAGAGTGTTCAAAAGGCGTTATTGTTTACACATAGCCTGTGCGTAGTCATTTCTGACAGTTTTTGAGGTGTTTTTTTTTGTTCTGTGCTTTGTTTTGCATCTTTGCTACCTAAAAATATATTATGACTGACCATATTGAAAAACGAGGAGCTCCAAAAAATCAAGTGAATCAAGGAATACGCAGAAGCTATGATTCCAATTTTAAGGTTATGGTGGTACGTGCTGCGGAAACAACCAATTGTGCGGCTGCCAGGCAATTTGGTATCATGGAAAATAATGTTAGACGTTGGCGTTTACAAAAACATGAGTCTGCAAGAGTCGCTGACTTTGTGCGGGTGCCTGAGGACTTGGAACAGGCGGCTCAGGACCGTGGAGGATAGAGAACCATCTGTCCTCGGGCTAATGGCGTCTCAACGACTAGACAAACAGTCAGCGTGATACGAACATGCATCAGCATGACCAGGAGACTAAGCGGGATCCAAATGTCTGTGACATCTGCAGAAGGGAGTGCGTATCTAGGATCGGGGTGTTTTCTCCCAGAAGATCACAGGATCGATGTGGAAGAGCAGCTCAAGACGTTGGAGTGGCGAGAGGATCCTCGACTACGAAGCCTAGCAACAACGACGATTTTTCTGGAGCGAATTACTTGCATAAATCAAGAAATTACTGTATTTGCTTTTAAATAGAGGTTCAGGACCTAAATTCGCTGTATAAGCGAGGTCTTATTGTAACTGCAAAAAAATATGCATAATTTTGTTTTTTATATATACATATATACCATCACAGCGTGCTCCTTGCGGAGTAGGCAGAGAGAACAGATCTCCAAAACCTTATTCATTCCATTCCAAAACCTTCTACAGATCTCCAAAACCATTCAAACACACAACTTGCGCTTCTTCCTCATTTATACATTTCGCCATTTCACATAACATAGATTTTATTCATACTTTAATTTCTGATTTCGTCATTTCGCCTTCTTTCATACATTGACACTCTACAAATTGTCCTTAATGCACCCATCTCCACAGCATTTAACCTTACTTTAATCTTTTTTCTACCAAGTCCAAAACTCACTTCCATACATCAAGGTGGGCACCAACATACTACGAGTATTATATATTGTCATTTTGGCTACAGCCGATTTTGCGGCACGGTTTTTATATATTACATTAATTGCTCCATTTACCTTGTTCCCTGTCGCTACCCTTCTTTAAATGTACTTTCATCATTCTTCTAACAAGTCCAAGTTTCACTTCCATACACATCATAAAAAAACAGTTATATTAACAATATTTAAAAATGATTTAAAATATCGGAAATTGAAGAAATTCATTAAAAAAAAAGTTCTTTACTGATGATTTAGAGCAGGTCTTCTCAAATATTGAGAGCAGGTCTTCTCAAATATTTAGAGTAGGTCTTCTCAAACATTTAGAGCAGGTCTTCTCAAATATTGAGAGCAGGTCTTCTCAAATATTGAGAGCAGGTCTTCTCAAATATTTAGAGTAGGTCTTCTCAAACATTTAGAGCAGGTCTTCTCAAATATTGAGAGCAGGTCTTCTCAAATATTTAGAGCAGGTCTTCTCAAATATTGAGAGCAGGTCTTCTCAAACATTTAGAGCAGGTCTTCTCAAATATTTAGAGCAGGTCTTCTCAAATATTGAACAAAAAATATATTCAACATTAAAATGTATAAATTTTTCTTAAAATTCAATTTAAATAAGGACATACACAACAGCGTAACATTGAATTCATATAATTTTAACTATCAATAATAATATAATAATCGTTATTTATAATTTTTTTTATTAATTAAAAAAATAAAACATATTACATATTGGTAGACAGCCAGCACAGTGTCACAGATTATTAAATTATAACTTAAAATTATAAAAATTATATTAAAAAAATATATTATTACTATTTTTAACACGATTCACAGCATTCATACGATGAGTTATATAAATTGTAATCACAAATTTTATAATGTTAAAAAAATTAAATTAGAAAAAAATCTGTTTATTGTAGAACCCATTGGCGCCAACTTAGGCCTCGGCCACACAGGAAGGGGCCTCGCTTGACGCTTAGAGCTGTTGTTGCGAGTTACGTAACCTAGCGAAGCAACGCACCGCATACTATCGCAGTGGCCACACTGCACGCTTCGCGCCACGTTGCATGACGATTAGTCATCGAGTGAATCTCCTAGCGAACAGACGTGTTGGTTAATTTACAAGATGGCGGAAGTTTTAATGACAGCTGTGTATAAATAAAAGGTAGCCTTTGTGGAACCCATCCAGCAAATTGTACAAAAATGTACCAGGCATGTGATACGCATGGGCGAACGTAGACTCCCAAAACGCGTCTTGTACGGGGTAGTGGTGGGCAAGCGAAGAGTTGGTGGGCAGAGGAAGCGCTGTAAGGACAGTCTGCGAGAGTCGCTGACTTTGTGCGGGGCGCCTGAGGACTGGGAGCGGGTGGCTCGGGACCGTGAGGGATGGAGAGCCGTATGCTCTCGGGCTTGATGGCCTCTCAGCGGCTAGACGTGTGAGAAAGTCAGCGTGCTACGAACATGCGTCAGCATGGCCAGGCTGCTCAGCAGGGTCCATATGTCTGTGGCATTTGCGGGAGGGAGTGCGCATCCAGGATTGGGCTGTTTTCTCACAGAAGGTTACACAATCGACGTGGAAGAACAGCACAAGATTGACGTTGGAGTGGCAAGGAGATCCTCGATTACAAGGCCCGGTAACGACAACTATAGAGATCTGGTGTTGTCGATACGATATGAATTGGATCAGTGACGAGTAAATAGAAGGTACAATATAAAGTATATAAGGGGCTTAAGGTACTTGTCGTTGCTGCCGTAGTCTACTGGTTAGCATTCACGCTAAGCGAGTGGGAGCCCCAGGTTTGATTCTTGGCGAATTCACTTCCAGATTGGCTGTACTCGAAGATTATTTTACATCTGAATTTATGCAGCTTATAATTTTCTATAGCGCTATTAAACAAAAGGCTTAATCAGATAAAACAGCTTAATCAGTCAAATAAAGACGAGCCTCTTAGAAATTTAATTTAATTTAATCTAAGACTGAATCTAAGTGCGCAATAATTTACCGCATCAGAAATTACCAAACGATTGTCAGACCCGCACTCCTCTATAGCTCCGAATGCTGGACGATGTATAACTCTTACTCTAGGCAACTAAAAACTGCTGAAATGCGCATGCTAAGATGGTCAGCTGGTGTGTCTCTAAGAGACAAAATAAAAAGCTCACGCATTCGTGGAAGCCTAGGTGTTACAGACATCAACAGCAAGATGGAGGAGAGGCGATTGAGATGGTATGGGCACGTTGGACGCAGAGCACCCGATCACATTGTGAACCAGGCAATCTCCATGGATCTTCCTCGAATAACAACCAGAGGAATCCCAAAGAATTCATGGGTAGTGTAAAAAGATAACCTGATGCAGAGGCACGGCCTGGGAGACGTAGTCCAGGACAGAAGAGCATGCAACCTGAGGACGAGGAGAGCCGACTCCGACAGTCTTCGCAGACAGTGAGTTGGGATGGAGCCAGGGAGAAGAAGAGAAATCTCAATCAATGACGTGTTCCAAATTTCGCCAGTTTGACTATCCATTGCCGTTGTATAATTTCGCCAGTTTAATTTTCTGGTACGAAACGTACCGTGTAGCAGAATGAAAAAGAATATTCAATCATTTTATTTAGTACTTCGAAACGTTGCCTCGGTTAATCCGCAATCAAGAGTCTATTTACGCGTCATTCTCCAAGAACAAACTACCCACGTAAATAGAGGTACAACCGTAAAAGAAAACAGCTGTTAAAAAATACAGTTATAGATTTTTTCCTTTAGTTTTAATTTTTTTAACACTATTAAATAAATTATAATAAAAGAATGACTGTATTTTTACAATGTTTGACAAATTATATATACATATAGTATATACGAGTATATATCTGTAACAAAGCATAAATTTAAAAAAATATATTTTTAGGTATAAAGCACATAGTTTATATATTGACAGTATATTTAAATGGCATTATGGGATATAGACCCGAATTCATAGTCCGACCTAACACTAATTTCTAACTTTAAAAATTACGCGATTTGTATTCAGAGTTGGACCTCAAACGCTCCAAACTTTAAATTAAGGTAATGAAATCACAAACTACTAATTTCTTCAGTAAAAAAATAGTTTAGATGTCATCTTAGTAAGGTTGAACTATGAATTCAGATCATAATTGTGGACATATTACTTTCATAGATGGCACTATTTATTCTGATACAATACAGCATTGTTTCTCAATTTTTTTAGCCTCGTGATCTTGAATTAGATAAAAAATATAAAATCAAGACATTGCGACCTCCATGTAAAAATTTAATATCTCATTGATGCTGCATGTGCATGTGTCCACACAAATGTTGTACTTGCACAAAGACGATAAGCCTGATCAGGTAAGGATATCTTCTGTTTTACGTCACTAACAGGACAGCTTAACAGTTTGAACTTGCCCCTTGTATGTAAATGAACGACATCTAAACTGTTTAGCTGACTTGCTAGCTACATAAAGGTCACAATGAATTGCAGCCTCCTGGAGGTCATGGCCATATAAATGTTGCACTTGCACAAAGACGATAAGCCTTATTAGGTAAGGATATCTACTGATTTACATCACTAACAGGGCAGGTAAACAGTTTGAAGTTGTTGCAAGTATGTATACGAGAGACAAATCCAAACTATTTAGCTGCCTTGATAGAGACATGAAGGCCGCAATGAACTGCAACTCCCTTGGAGGTTGTGGGGGCACAAATATTGCACTTGCACAAAGACAACAAGCTGAAAAACTATGCATTACAATAATAAAATCATTCTTTTACAACAATCTCTCATTGTAATTAATTATATTAAAGATATTAAAAAAAAAAAAGTACTTTTCGTTATTAAAAATATGAATACAATAATAATATTTTAATATTTCTTTTTAATATGGCATCTAAGTATGGCTATTTGTTTTTGTATTAAATATATTAAATATTTTTTATTCCTCTTTATTACAATTATTATTATTATTATTATTATTATCATCGTCAATAGCAATAAAAATAATTGTAAATATTATTAAACATTTAAAAAAATATAGATTTTTTTTATATATTTTAAAAAATACGTAACAATTTGCATTAAAAATGACTATTTTCGTTACATTATTTGGCACAAAGATATCTATAATTTTTTTTTTTTCAATAGAAACGTGAATATCGAACTGTAAAAATAAAATATAAACCATTGAGAACAGTGACAAAACTAAGTTTGATTGTATATTTAAAACTTAAATGTAAAATCGCTGCTGGTCGGTTGGAAGAAATCGTTACGGAACAAAAAAACACTATACTTGAGAAAATGTAGGATGGTTCCTGTGACATTTGAAATGTCACGTCTCAAAGGGATGGGGTAAAATCGTTTTTTTTTTTACAAATCGAATAGTTTTTTTATAAATGGAAAAATTGTTTTTCTCTAAACTGACGTTTTAATTCCTTATTTTCATTACACTGACTTTCTGATGTATCGTATGATTTGTATATATCTTTAAATAGGCCAAGATCCACTATGAATTAATACTAATTACGAACATTTAATTTTAGATATAAAAAAATCGAAAATCCAATTATCGTATACCCCATCCCTAGCCAATGCGGACTAACGTAGTGACTTTTGACGAACGTCACCAAATATTATTTGATTTTAAACAAACTGCCACACTTTTGCTAATTTGTAACAAGATGTATTAATATTGTCATTATTGTTAGTTTTATGTAATGTATTTACCTAAATAATTCGCTATTTATTAGAATCGAGGCTTATATTAAAGTTGATAGTATAATTTAAATTACTGAACGTCGTTACAAGGTTGTATTGGGGCAAATTTACGAACTGTCACAGGGACCATGCTACAATTTCTCAAGTATAGATGTGTTAAATTATTTAAAAAAAAAAACTAAAGGATGACACTTTTCATTCATGGGGTTATTAATAAAAAAGACAATTTATACAGTGCCATTTAGAGAACAGACTCTTTTCAAAGACGCACTAACTTGGAAATCCACTTTTTCGTTAGATTAAAAATAAATCAAAATTGAGATTAAAGATAGGAAGGTGGCGGCCGCAGCCATTAGATTGATAGTACTTAAAACAAATTTCCTTGAAAAATATTGCACAATTTAAAGATAACAAATTGAACGATTGATTGCATAATAAAAAAATATTTATCACACGTTTCATAATGCCCTCCTTAATACGTACCTCAAATTTCTTAACGTGCTATAAATAATCTATTCAAATTTCTTAATGTGCTATAAAATATTTTTCGTAACGTCTTTTAGATCAACCACGATTTCATAATATGGTGTGACTCAAATTTATTGATCAATCAATTCGAACCTTCTTAACATTGCGTAAATAAATATTTTTTCTTAATATTCTGCAGAACGAATTTCTTAATACGCTGCAACCCGATTTTTTTTAATTGCAGCAATATAAACTTTAACACTGTAAATAAGTATATATTTCTTAAAGCAATTATTTTTAATATACAGCAATACAAACTTAATGTGCCGCTACGCAACATAAATATCTTCATGTGCCGTAACGCAAATTTCTTAATACGCTGCAACACAAATCACTTCTACGCAAATTTCTTAATATACTGCAATGCAATTTTTTTTACAACGCAAATTTCTTAATCGCCGTAATGCAAATTTCCTAATGTGTTGCAATACAAATTTCTTAATACGTTCGAAATAAATACATGCTGTTATGAAAATAAAAAAATATAGAGCATACTTTAGAGATTGAAAATAGAAGATAGATTTTTGTTAAAAAAAAAAAGACAAAATTCTTAAACTTAAAAAATATGTTAGAATATTTTAGCAACCGAAATGAAAGCATATATATATTTTTTTAATAAATAATGCTTGAAATAGGCTTTTCAATATCATTTGTTAATTCTTTTATTTAATATCAAAATAGGAATAAAGAAAATTATTGAACCAAACACTTTCTGATAGTTTTTGCCTTCAGTGTTTGTTGGGTTAGCTTTTAAAATTAAATCTACCTTATTTTGTCGAGTGTAAATTTCTAAATATGATACAACACTATCTGACAAGTTTTCAGAGTTACAAAACACCATAACGACATATCCCTATTAGGGTAGGCAGAGAGAACATATCTCTTCTTGATTATATTCCTATTTCTCTGAATAAAAATGTTGTTTTCATAGAGAGAAATAGATTATTATAATTTATTTTATCAAACACTGTTGATTCCACTTTTTGTAACGGTATAATCCTACCGGTTTCAAGGCTTTCACCTCATCATCAGGGGACACAGACAAGACTGAATTATGTTGGAACCAGTACCAAGATACACACTTCTAATGGTAAACCTTCAGGTCGGGGACTGGAAGTTGACGGAGGCATGGGACAATCTCGACGAGCAGCAGATAGATTCTTGGAATATATGTGTTTGCCTAATCTGTCCAAAGAGAGGCCCTAGAAATTTCTACGTCAGTGCATCGAGGTGAACATCTGGCAAACATATATTTTAAGAATCTCTCAGCTGCTCGCTGAGGTTGTCCCATGTCTCCCTCAACATCCAGTCCCCAACCTGAATGTTTACCATTAGAAGTGTGTATCTCGGTACTGGTTCCAACATAATTCAGTCTTGTTTATGCTGCCCTGATAATGATGTGAAAGCCTTGAAACCGGTAGGTTTATACTGTTACTAAAAGTAGAATCAACAGTGTTTGATGAAGCAAATTACAATGTCTTTAAACCTCCACAATGTTAATGCCTTAACTATAAATAATATAGAAATAGATTTTCTCGCGAGGATCTGGAAATGTCTTTACAGACTCCGAACAGGAATCGGCAAAGCTGAAAACACGTCAAAATGGGGTACGTTGTTACGTGATGTATCATCGACTTTCTGTATCTTCGGTGAGGAGCTGTCCACGCGACAATTGCTGCATTGCCTGAGGAGTTCAGTGTCTCGGACCCCTTGTCTTGTTATCCAAGTGGCAGAAATAGAATTCTGAAATAATTCGGTACCGTTGATACCGGTAAGAATGATTTCATCAAGTGAAACATATTTTTTCTAAGTTTATCGTGAACACTTTTTTTCCCTTCACATTTATATAAAAATTATTAAGATAAAAACATAACTACAAAATTAAATAAATTATTTATATTTTTAAATTAAAAATGAGAATTTAAAAATACTCGTATTATTTGTCCTCAGCGAGATACAGGCAAAAGCCTAGTTTACTGGGGGACACGACAAATGATAGGCAACAAACCCAGATCCCTAATATTGTGTGTCCTAATTAAATTACTTGTTGTTTTTTCGAAAATTATGTGTATTTCTTGTCATGTGTAAAATAAATAAAAATAAATTATAATTTGTTTTTCTTTTTTCTTTTTAGATCTAATTAAAAGCTTAGAAAAAATAAAGAATTTTCAACAATAAATGATTTCGTTATTCCACTAATAACATAAATTCCCGCTACATGTTTCTCGCTTCCCGTGCTGAGACTCTCTTCAAGCAGATTTCGACATTGGAGACTTTTCTCCAAATGTTTAATCGACTTTTTTTCTTCATTTTGAACACTAACCTCTAAGCGAGTGAGATTTTGTAAGTAAAATAAAAAATTGATTTTGTAAGCAATATAAAAAACGTAATTACGGCCGCCATATACAAAATAATTCAACAAATAAAAATATTTGAGCCATGTCTGTTTTATGGATAAATTCATGTGTTCAGGAAAAAACCATTGGACTTACCGTGTACGTCCATACTCTTTTGAGGTAAAAATTCGTACACCGTACTTACGGCCATACTCGTTTGCCACATTAATTACGCATGAAGAAAGCATCAAGATAGGAGGTAGAAACAGGTGTAGCAAGGATTAATGTATTAGGTGTTAACATAAGTTGTGTCCGTTTTTTTCCAAATTTAAAAATGAGCACCAAAAAGTAAAACACAATGGTAAAGGTTATACGTCATTCGAAAGAAAATTTTCTGCTCTACAAGATATTATGTTTGCTTTTACATTACATATATTATTTTATTTGATTACAAGCCTTCAAAATGGAATGTCAAGTAGACGAAAGTGAGCATTTTCGACACCTCCTTCTGTTCGCGTTCAATCGAGGGAATAAAGCTGCCAAAGCTGCTCGCGATATTTGCGAAGTGTACGGTGGAGATGCTACGAATTAAAGGACAGCTCGTCGATGGTTTTTGCGTTTCAAAGACGGTAATTTCGACCTGAAAGACATGGAGCGTTCCGGACGACCAGTGGACTTCGATGAGGACCGCTTAAACCATATTATTCATGAAGATCCCCTTCAAACATTTTTCATCACCAGTAATGATGTAGTAAAGGAACCTTTGCTTGTGGCCATGCGTAGCTCGATGACGCGTGAGCAAACCAGCACAAATTGTCAAACGTTGATTTTTGCTGTTTTCACTCAAAACATGTGGAACCCAAGCGCCGAACTTCTGGACTTTTCCCATTGATTTAAGATGGCGGTATACAGTCATGTGACTACAATTCATCTGCTCAGCCAATTCTACGGTGGTTTGAAGGGGATCTTCATGAATAATATGGTTTAAGCGGTCCTCATCGAAGTCCACTGGTCGTCCGGAACACTCCATGTCTTTCAGGTCGAAATTACCGTCTTTGAAACGCAAAAACCATCGACGAGCTGTCCTTTCATTCAAAGCATCTCCACCGTACACTTCGCAAATATTGCGATTGAACGCAAACAGAAGGATGTGTCGAAAATGCTCACTTTCGTCTACTTGACATTCCATTTTGAAGGCTTGTAATTAAATAAAATAATATATGTAACGTAAAAGCAAACACAATATCTTGTAGAGCAGAAAATTTTCTTTTGAATGACGTATAACCTTTACCATTTTGTTTTACTTTTGGTGCTCGTTTTTAAATTGAAAAAAAACGGACACAGCTTATGTTAACACCCAATAATTAGAGGAGTACACACGTGTAGCGTGGATTAATGTGAGAAAGAATTTATTTAACTCTCTTTTATAGAAAAAAAAATTGAAGAAAGTACAATAAATAATAAATGCCTATTTCAAGCCATTTCCGAAAAAACATGATTAAAAATAAAAATAAATAAATATTTAAAAATGAGATCTTATAATAATACTATGAGTTGAGTATATTATAGTATGACAGTTAGAATTAATGAATTTATATAAAAAAATATTTTAATTTTTTTAATAATTAAGATGCCCGTCTTTGTTATATTTGTAGCGTGATGGGTTAACGGAGTCATAAACAATTTTTGAGAAATGTCACAGTAAAATGAAAGCACCCTCGGGGTGACTACAAAAAAATTATTAGTTGATTGATTTAAAAACGTAGGGTTATAAAGTTGTATGTACGGTTTATGTGAGTAACGAAAGTGAAAAGGTCGTAAGTGGGGATTTCAGGACGTCATAGGTTGAATTTTCGGGAATTATAGTAAACAGTCTGAAGGACGTAAGTTAGATTGTCAATAGGTCATGATTATTATAACAAATAATCGGAAGGACGTAAGTTTGATTGTCGATTGACAGGTCATAAGTTGAATGTCCAGCAATCGTAACAAAGAATTGGAAGGGAATTGACAATTAGCAGGTCATATGTTGAATGTCCAGCAATCGTAACAAAGAATTGGAAGGGCATTGACAATTAGCAGGTCATATGTTGAATGTCCAGCAATCGTTACAAAGAATTGGAAGGGCATTGGCAATTAGCAGGTCATATGTTGAATTATCAAGAATTTAATAATGAGTCGGAAGGATGTTTGGACTGAAAATTGTCAGATCTTAATTTGGATATTTAGGAATCGTAGCAGAGTCGGTAAGATATAAATTGGATTTTCAATAGGCAGGTCATAAGTTGAATATTCAGGAATCATAGCAGAATCGGAAGGATGTAAGTTTGATTGTCAATAGGCAGAAGGGAATAAGTTGAATATTAAGGAATCGTAGCAGAATCGGAAGGATGTAAGTTGGATTGTCAATAGGCAGAAGGGAATAAGTTGAATATTAAGGAATCGTAGCAGAATCGGAAGGATGTAAGTTGGATTGTCAATAGGCAGAAGGGAATAAGTTGGATTTTCAGCAATCATAACGAATAATCGGATGGATGTAAGTTAGACTGGCAATTGACAGGTCATAAAATGAGTTTTCAGGAATCGTAACCAAGAATCGGAAGGACGTAAGTTGGATTGGAATAAAAAGAGGTTTCAGGAATCATAGAAAAGGGTCGGAAGGACATAAGACGGATTGTCAATTGCCAGAAGGTTGTAAGTTGAAATTTCAGGAATCATAGTAGAGTCGGAAGGATGTAAGTTGGATTGTCAATAGGCAAAAGGGAATACGTTGAATTTTCAGCAATCATAACAGAGAATCAGATGGATGTAAGTTAGATTGGCAATTAATTGTCATAAATAAAGTTTTCGGGAATCGTAGAAAAGAGTCGGAAGGACGCAAGTTGGATTGTCTATTGCCAGAAGGTCATAATAGGTTGAATTTTCAGGAATCATTACAAAGAATCAGACGGACGTAAATTGGATTGGCAATTGACAGGGCATAAAATGAGTTTTCAGGAATCATAGTAAAGAGTCGGAAGGACATAAGTTGAATTGTCAAAAGGCAGAAGGTCGTAGGTTAAATTTTCAGGAATCATAGTAAAGAGTCAGAAAGACATAAGTTGGATTATATATTGCCAGAAGTCAAAGCGGAATTATCAGAATTCAAAAGGTGGAATTTTATTGTTAAGTGCAAAATAAGTACATGTAAAATGCAGTAACCAAAATCACACATAGGGTGTTTCAAATTCAGGTAAAATTTCGCGAAAAAATGTTAAAAAATATTTCTCTAGCATTCATAATACCATATCGATGGACATAAACTAACACCTTGTATCTGACATTTTTTCACAAAATGAGAATGTCTATTAATATGCTGTATTGTATCGCGTTACGCTTTCATTGTATCTAATCTCTTACAACCAACCAAAATGATGTTGTTTAAGAGGCTTGAAGCGGGAACTCGACGGGAACATTTGTTACAAAACAAGAATTGAACCTGCAATCCCCGAGTTAATAAGAAAAGCAACTTACCAACTCAGCCGCAGAAGAAAAACGAATAAAAACTTGGAATTAGCATAAATGAAAAGAGATTAAATATACTTTAGCTAGACTAGCGAGACTGTTTCCAAAAGTCGAAGAAAAAAAAACAGAATGTTTAAAAGTTCAAGTCAAAATGTGAGAATGAACCGGTTGATCAGAAGAAATTGTTGTACAGCAATAAACCCACTAGATGTATAATTCGTTCAGCCAGAAGAGTCATTTTGCAATAGTGCGAGTAACGGTGCGTTTACAAAAACTTGTCACTTTATTTTTTTTAATAAAGCGAAAAAGCAAAAAAATATAAAAATAATATTTTATATTCAAACATTGAAATGAACACGCACGTTTTGTAAATTAAAAATGCTGTCAGCTTAAATTGTAATGCGCATAAAAATTAAATGAAAGTAAGTTTATTTAACTTATTAATTGTTTAGGCATGGCAGATTCTACCTATAGGAAACATTAAATAACAATAATGGAATTTTTCAAGATTAAAAATAAATATAAGTACAAGTATTATAAAGTAAAAATGTTGGTCAGCTTTAATTAGATTATAGCACATAAAAATACAATTATTATTGTATGTGTCATAAGATTATTTAACATATTAATATTAGTATCATAATTACATAATTTAAAACAATCTCCTTTGCCTGGCCCGAAAGTGTTTTTCTCTTTCCTAATTTCGACACGGTAGTGTTTTTCTAATCACTGAGTATTTTAACAACAATACAAACGTGCGCTCTGCGCGAACCAATCGCGCGGCATTCTAAAACCAATACCACTACATAAGTTGTGTAATACAGAGAGTGCTACTCACACTATTGCAAAATGACTCTTCTGGCTGAATAATCTATACCACGTATAAAAAGAATGAAAACACGAAATAAATAAATTAAGTATGTCACACCAGTAAATCAATAATAACATAACACTCGTTTATTAAAAGTGAAAAACAATTTAACTGATTTTTTGAAAAAATGTCAGATACAATGTTTCTATTTTCGACCATCGCGATATATTATATACTGCACATCAAATTTATTAATTTTTATAACTCCGTTTCCCCACAAAGTAATTGTTAAAAAAAAATATTTTATCAAATTACACTGCTTGACAAATTTTAACGTTTTGTTTTTTACAAAAAAACTAAAGTATTTTTACTTTATAGACTTTGGGGCACTAAATACGGAAACAACAGTCCTAATTCTGGATTGGCTCTCATTAAAAAACACAAGATAAATTAGATATTTCTGTATTGAATACAGAACCTAATTAGTTAGTTGATTTGGCTTTAGTTTAGTTTAACCCACTACCAGCCACGCTATCATGGGGGATCAAATAAGTCCCCGTCTACCGTGATCTACACGAGAAAGTCACGGGGAAATACCTCGAATTAACTAGCATTAGTTAACTGATATAATTTAAACCGTAGATTTTATAACAGTTTAGATTCTTGCTTTGTAATTTTCAAATGTTATAAAGGGTATTTAAAATTGAATGTTTTCTTTAAATTCTTGAAAAAAACACAGATGGCGTCACGAACTTGCCTGGGTCTTGTGACATTTGAGAAGTGTAATGTATGACATTTATAAAAATGGAGTCGTATACAATACAGCTACGCGTTCAAATAGTTGAATTATTTTATGTATTGTAATCTCCGGAAACGGTGATGTTAATTGCCCACCAAGATCATGTGATCTGACACCGTTTAAAAAGCCAGGTCTATAAGAATGACCCCCGATCAATTCCTGAGCTGAAGGATGAAATTATTCGCGTTTTCTATGAGTTAGAACCGCAATTATGCCAAAATGTCATTGAAAATTTTGACAAAACAGTGGACATCTGCGGAGTTGCAAGAGATAGACATTTGGCGGATATTGTTTTTTGTGTTTAAATGTCATACATTATACTTCAATGACAATAAAAAAAAAATTGAATTCAAAGCAAATTGTGTGTTTTATTCAAGAATTTAAAAAATTTGAATTAAAAAAACCGCTCAATTTGAAAGACCCTTTATAATAAATAGTTAATGAATTTTTAAGAAATGTTACAGTAAAACGGAAGCACCCTTGATATGAACTCGAAAAACGATTATTTGATTGATTAAAAATCGCAGGAATATAAAATCGTATGTACGGTTTACGTGAATAACATAAGTGGGAATTTCAGGAGTCCGTAACTAGTAGTAGAATCGGAAAGATGAGAGATTTATTCGGTATTCGAACAGCCTTCTACAACAGATTAAGTTTGAAAACCGAGGTTCCACTGTATATGCAATACATGGGAAAAAATATAACACTCGTTTCTCAATCAATTCAGCCACGGTCCTGAAATCTGACCGTGAATATTTCAACATCCGAGTCAACTATCGTGTTGTACTCTCGATTCTTGTAATAAAAGCGTAAAATTTACCGATCTTTTTCAAGTTACATATAGAGTATACATTATAACATTTGCAAGTAGTTTCCTTCTATAACATAACACGAAAACAAGACAAACAATTGACAAAAGTTAACGTCATTTCCGAATTCAGCACCCAAAAATTTATAGCAAATAGCTACTTTTTTTTCTGTAATTTTTCCATTGTTTAACAGTGTTATTTGTAATTAAAATCTATAAAAATAAACATTTTGTTTAGTCACTTAAAATTTAAAAAAATATTAAAATAAATTTAGAGAAACATAAAAAAATGTTTTATATTTTTAACATAAATATTAATATGTTATAATTAAATTTTAATATATTATAAATAACCGAGATGAGTTAATATTTTTGTATAGACTGAATTCTTTTGGGTCTACCGAACAGTATTTCATCTAGTCTCTTTTCTTAATTCCTGGTAACATTTAAATTTCTTTATATTGTCTTAAATGTTTAGATGACACTGTCCGATAGTTCGATGGCACTGTCTGATAGTTCAACGACACTGTGTGATAGTTCAATTACACTTTCTGATAGTTCAATGACACTGTTTAATAGTTAACTGTCTGACAGTTCAACGACACTGTCTGATGTTAGGTTAGGTTTTTCAGACACAGTTTATGACCTTGGGTCTCCTGAGCCCTGGCCTGTTGTGCAGTTTTACAGTATATATGTAACTATTTTTACTTAAAAATTGTACGAATTATGTTAGTGTTTCAATAATTCATATATATTCATGTCTAATAGTTTAATGACACTGTCTGATAGACGACACTGATAGTTCAATGATACTGTCTGATAGTTAGAAGACACTGTTTAATAATTCAATGACTTTGTCTGATAGTTCAACGACACTGTTTGATAGTTAATTGTCTGACAGTTCAACAACACTGTCTTGATAGATTGAAATATGTTAATGAAGTATATTATGTTGGATTTTTCTGACACAGTTTATGACCCTGGGTTTCCTGAGCCCAGGCCTGTTGTGTACAGTAGTACAGTATATATGAAACTATTTTTTAACTACAAATTGTACGAATTATGTTAGTGTTTCGATAATTCATATCTACAGTGTGAAATCTTGAATTTCCGTATTCATTCGCAATCTGAATTTAAATCGGATTTAATGAAAATTGTTTATGGTCGAAATCGACCATAAATAATATTTTTTTTGTGTTCGAATGTACATACATACATTTCTCAAGCACCGCTTTATAACAATTCAGAAACGGGTTAACCGTCTAGTATTAAAAATTATATTTTTAAAATAACTATTTCTGTTATACACTGTGACATCAGAAATTAAAAACAGTGATTAAATAGTGAAATAATATCAACATACTCGGTAAACCCAACAAAATATAGTCAAATAAAAAAAAAACCTTTCATACGTATTAGTGTAACAAATAAAAATGTATTTTTTTTTTAAATATAAATATTTTAAAGTATTGCCACTGTTCGTTGTTGTGATTTCCCTTTTCGGCTGACTAAATCGCCGTTGTAAAAAAATTTAAATAGAACCAATGTCATTTCTGGTAACTTTGAAAATGGGATACTATTTATGGTTTTAAAATTATGGTAATTTTTTATGTAAGTTAAAAAAAAAAAATATATATATATATATAACGCGAAACCTCAATTTTTCAAACTAAATAGAAAAAAAAGTGACTCGAATTTTTTCATGTATATACACAGTTTTGAATTTTTTTTTAATCCTTCATCTATACCTTGCTGTACGAAATCTCTTTTGAGGGAATTAATTATAGTGGAATTGAAAAGAAAAACAATTTTTTATATTGGAAGGCCGAATTAAGTTAGCTGTAAGGTCACATTAAGTTAGATGTAACCCAATATAGCCGTTTTAAGTTAGATATAACCTCAAAGCTGTAGCCTAATACCGCAGCATTAAGTTGGATGTAATCTAATAAGGTCGTATTAGGTTAGACGTATCCTAATAAAGCCGCGTTAAGTTGGATGTAACCTAATAAGGCCGTATTAAGTTAGATGTGATCTAATAAGGCCGCATTTAATTAGATGTAACTTAATAAGTTAGGTGTAACCTAATAAGGTCGTAATAAGTTAGATGTGACCTAATAAGGCCGTATTAAGTTAGATGTAACCCAATAAGGCCGTAATAAGTTAGATGTAACCTAATAAGGCCGCATTAAGTTAGCTGTAACCTTATAGACTTTTCTCCAATATTTCATGAATATCTTTTTCTTTATGGAACATGTTACGCACATTCAATACGTATTTATATCTGATACAGATTATATACCAACGTCAGCTCTCCCAACGTGAATCAAGGAAATATAATTAGAATTTTATAATTTTTTCTACTCATTTGTATAATACTTAGTGATTCAGACATATTGCAGAGTGTGTCCGGGAAACAACATTGTCTTTGGCCCCATTAACCCTTATCTTGGCAAAGTTCAATTTATCCAAATATTAACGTTTTTCTTTGGTGATTCCTTGTTATATAGTCAGTTATGAAATAAAATTGAGGAAAAAAAATCCTAACTTTTCCTTATAGGTTTTTTTATATGTAACACCCACGTTACATTGTCAAAATATCAATTTTTATAAAACACAAAAAGGGCTATAAAATGATTCTATAATCTAAAACATGAACAACATTTACATAGCTGAATTATCAACTAATAAAATGGTTTGAATAATTTTTCTCTCCATGTAGTGATTAATAAGATATTTAAAGATTATTTACCCCAATTTTCAAAACGCACCCACGCTGTCCAGACATGTTGACCCGATGTCGTTTGAAAGGTTGTAGCGTTGTCAATATTTATCACCAGATGATACCACTGCACACAATAGTGCGTGTATAGTATTTGAATGTGTTGCCATATTTGAAATTACATTCGAGTTTCTGGATCTTTTTTTTAAATCCCTAATGATGAAAAGTTTTTTCCAACTGTGTATATACATATATTACAGGATAAAAATTTAAAAAATATAAAAGACGAAAAATTGTCATGTTTGAATATTTATAACAAAAGGTTTAAAATAAATTTAAATGTTGACTCGCAAATAACAAATAAATAATAAATGACATTTCGCGGACAAACGACATGATATTAAAAAATATTTATTTTATAAAAAATTTTATTCACGGCAGTCGGATAACCGAGGCTTCACTGTTATCATTATTTAGAAAGAAAATATGATAAAAGTACAACAGACGGTTTTAAATTAAAAATTTAAGCACCTTCAGGGTGAATTTTTTTATTCAAAAACAAATTGTTAGCTATTTTCTTTCCAAGATATATTGCAAAAGTGAAATTTTGCACGAGTTTGAAACCATCACGCCACGTCCCTTTAAGATAGGCAGAGGGAACAGATTTCCACGTCTTTTTTATCTATGCTCACAGTTTTTTATCTATGTTCACAGTTTTTTTTATCTATGCTCACAGTGTTTATCTATGCTCACAGTTTTTTTTATCTATGCTCACAGTGTTTATCTATGCTCACAGTTTTTTACCTAAGCTCACAGTTTTCGCCTCGTCAAAATCCATACATCTTGTTATACATCCTTTCCTGTATATATTCGTTTCGTAAGTCTTTCGCAACTAATTCCCTCATTGTGGTCAAACCATTTCAAGATTCCTTTCTCAACTCCACTTCTTACATCCATTTCTAACAGTAATCTTTTATCCAAACATTTCCTACTCTATCATACATTGTAATACTAGATATTCTACGCAAGGCACGAATCTCGACCGCATATATTCTGTTCCTATCACACTTTTTCAACGCCCGGTTTTCACTTCATATATCAGTGTTGGCACTATAGCACAGTTATAAGTCTTAGATACATATTAACAGTATCAAAATATGCCAAGAAAATAGTCCACAGCAGTATTGATGTATGGAAGTGAAATGTAGAAATCGAAAAAGAATCAAAGGGTCTGAATGAATGCGTGCACTGAGAAGAACACATGGAGTGACAATGTATGACAGAATACGGAATGAAGTGATATGGGAAGAATGTGAATTGAGTAAGGTGGAGGAGGTCACGCTGAGATGGTTTGGACGTGTAGAATGAATAAATGAATAAAGACTAACAAACCAAATATATAGTGTTGTAAACTGATTAATTTAAAACTTTGTCTCTTTGTATTCAAGTCCCTTAATGGGATGCCTCCATTGTATCTCTCTAATCTGTGTCTGAGACATGTCGCATGTGAGACAAATTGGACTTTAAGGTCGATTTCTTTTTAATTTGATAAATTAGTTATTTCAAATCAATCCAACAGGTTATTACGCTAGAGCTTTTGCCGGTCCTGTGGCGTGGAATGGTCTGCCTCTTAGTTACGTAGATACGGGTGTCGTGTCAGCTTTAAGAAGCATTTTAAAGACAGTCCTTTTTGGAAGATCCAATCAAAATTTATGAATGGATTCGAATCCTGAGTTAGATCGCTCTAGACGAGAGTTTGATCTCTAAACAGCACTATATAAATTATCCTTTTATTATTATCATGAAGGAAGACCAAGGAAAATATGGTTGGATCAAGTGTATATTTTGATAAAAGGAAATGTAAAAAGTATGATGTACAAAAGGCGAAACATGTGTCACGATATGAAAGTCTGTCACCCTCTCCTGTCTGCCTATCTCAAAAGGGAAACGGCATGATGGTGTGTAGATATATATGATACATATTGACGAGTTTGATGCGTATTTTTTAACATACCAAATAGAAGCAACAGGTGCTAAAAATTTAATCAGGGTTGTATCTTCAAGAAGAGAACTGATGGCAATGTAATTTAATTCAATCTTTGCATATGTCAACTGATTTGATGGGAGATCAAAGCGTAATTGGCTATTTCGAAAATCAGTTCAGAGGTTGTCAAACTTTTTTACGATTTCGTCGATACATGTATGAAATATTGTTTTTTTTTTTATAAGAAATCAGGTAACTATAATAAGGTAACAAACATGTGGTTAGATTTGACTAAGAAAATATTTCATCATCAACATTTTTTTTTTCAATTTGACAACACTCGACACGCAAATACAGTACCCGGTGGTAAATAATACACATCGGGCTTAAGAAAGAGACTGTCGGCCATAATCGGCTAACTTCGGCTTTGTATAGCGTCGTCTCTGTCATTCATACACGTGTTCCGTCGCGATTTGTCACTCGTTGTCATGAGTTTTAGGGGCAGAGACGACTATGTTTTAGGGACAGAAATGACTATGCGCTAACAGTCAATGACAGAGACGACGACTCTCTACAAAGCCGAAGTTAGCCGATTATGGCCGACAGTCTCCTTCTTAAGCCCGATGTGTATAACTTACCGCCGGGTACTGTACATTTTTTTATTAAATAATTAATTTGCATGGTACCCCTCAATATATCCAGATGGTGCCGACAATACTGTATTCAGCTCCCAGTATAAGAACCACTGGAGTAGGCAAGTAACTTACAGTATGGCGTGTTGAAAATACAGTATTACGCCGATTATCCGTGCTAATTGGGGGACACACGAGACTGGATACTTGAAAAACACGGTTAATCCAAATAAAGTTTTTATTGAGTGAAACGTTTATTCTCTTATTTATTTTCAGCTTGGACCTTTTTCTTCCATTTCTCTCGATTTTGCTAATAGTCCAAATCTCATTGTGTCCTCCACTTTCTTATATACGCTCTTCTCGGGTCTCTCTCTGCATCTATTTGAGAGTTCACATTCGTGGCTGTCTTTAGCGTAGACGTTATCAAGTCAAATATTAAGAGTTGAAACGCTAGATAAATTTTGTTACGCAAGATAAATACACGAACAAGCTTTCTCAACGTTTGACAGATACAACCATTAAATGCCTGTATCATATCGTGGCAATCACATTGAAAAGTCTCAGATCCACATATTTTTGTATCGAAGTCAACGTGGAGAAACATCGCCAAATAACTAACTAGCGTTGGTCCATTTATATAATGTAAACCATAGATTTTATAACAGTTTAGGCGAGGGGTCTCCAAACTTTTTAGCCTAAGGGCCACACTGACTCCTCCACTAAGTCCCAAGAGCCAAGACCTAGCTAACTCATCATACTGTAGTTTAGAATTACGCGCAAATTTTCGTATTGGGACAAGCCGACGAGTGAGATATCTATGGCACAGGGTGCGGGGGTGGACTCCGCTCCGTTTGCAATTTCGGTTGGTACTTACGGGAAAGTGTCAAGGACATTTCACTGCGGCGGAGATAGCTGATGCACGTGCTGTGCGTCACATATTGTTACGACTACTTACGTCCATTCTAAATGTATCATCATCATCATCAATGGCACTACAGCCCATTGTGGGCCCCGGCCTCCTCCAGCAGTCGTTGCCATTCCCCCCTATCCTGGGATGCACTCCTCCAGCCCCTGATGCCAATCACGTTTGCATCATTCTGCACCCCATCCATCCACCTAAGCTTTGGTCTGCCCACGCTACGTCTTCCTTGGGGCTTGGAAAAGAGTACTTTGTTAGGCATTTCCTCTTCTCCCATTCTTGCTACATGCCCCGCCCAACGTAGCCTCCCAATTTTGATGTATTTTATAATGTTGGGCTCTTTGTATATGCTGTATAACTCCTCATTATATCTCACTCTCCAAGATCCATTTTCCTGTATGGGTCCGAATATTTTTCTGAGTATTTTTCTTTCAAATATTAGAAGGGAAGATTCGTTCTTCTTACTCAATACCCAGCATTCAGACCCATATGTGAGGACAGGTCATAGCAGTGTCTTATAAATGGTAAGTTTTGTCCTTCTGGACAACAACCGAGATATAAGGTGTTTTCTCAGACCAAAGAAGCATCTATTTGCCATGAATATTCGACTTTTAATCTCGATAGATGCATCATTAACACTTGTCACTATGGATCCCAGCCCAGGTAGGTGAAGGTGTTTACACGTTCTATTGTATGAGAACTTATATTAATCATGGTAGGTGTCTGGTTATTACGGGGTGCTTTATTCTAAATGTATAGTAGTGAATTTTACAATGTAATAAAAATAAACTACGACGGGCCGGATACCAGGCATATTGGTGGTGCCGCGTAGTTTAGAGAACCCTGATTTAGGCTAATGCTTTGTAATTTTCAAAATGTGAACGTTCGTTAAAAATATTTTTCCAGAGTACTATTCGTATTACAGGATAACTACGGATAATTGAACGCCGGATAATCGACTCTCTACTGTTCTACCACACGTGGAAAGGCAATATCACTCGCAAACATCTAGTATATGTATTGCTACAAAATGAACTCGAGACCAGACTAGAATTATATTTTTTTTTATGTTGGTACCTTCAGGAAACTGGAAAACTGGAAATCCTCGAGTTGAGTTGACCTTAAGTATATAATAAAATAGTATCAAAACAATCAACAAATATGGCATTTTCTACTGTTTTACATAATTTCCAATTACATTTTTTAATTACATCACATGAAAATATTATAAAACCTTTAATTTTTTCTATACTTGAGAAAATGTAGGCTGGTCCCTGTGACGTTTGAAATGTCAAGTCTCAAAGGGATGGGGTAAAAATGGGGTTTTTTTTACAAATCGAATCATTTTTTTATAAATCGAAAAATAGTTTTTCTCTAAACTGACGTTTTAATTCCTTCCTAATTTTCATTATACTGACTTTCTAATGTATCGTATGATTTGTATCTATCTTTAAATAGGCCAAAATCCACTATGAATTAATACTAATTACGAACATTTAATTTTAGGTATAAAAAAATAAAAATCCAATTATCGTATACCCCATCCCTAGCCAATGCAGACTAACGTAGTGACTTTTGACAAACGTCACCAAATATTATTAGATTTTAACAAACTGCCACATTTTCGCTAATTTGTAACAAGATGTATTAATTTGTCATTATTGTTAGTTTTATGTAATGTATTTACCTAAATAACTTGCTTTTTATTATTAGAATCGAGGCTTATATTAAAGTTGATAAAATAATTCAAACTACTGAACGTCGTTACAAGATCGTATTGGGGCAAATTTGTGAAACGTCACAGGGACCACGCTACATTTTCTCAAGTATAAAAAATTTCAATTATTTCTTTAAAACATAACTGTCTTAACAATGAGGTAATTCATCGTATTATCGTATCGTATCGTACAAAACTTCACCGTACACCGTATAACGTCCCTTTTTTTTTTTTATCGAGACAAATTCTCTCACGAAATGGGGTGTTCAAAAAATGGCATAAAATTTCGAAACGGAAATATTAAAATTTCCATTAAGTCAATTTCCTTTAATATCGAGGATTATTTTTAATTATTTTTTCGTAATATAAAGAGTAAAATATTCATAATGTATATAAAATAAATGAATTATATTTTATTGTATGTTATATTATTAAATGGTTAATTTATTTCTTATTAATGAGTTTGACTAAATAACTCAAACATGTAAATAATAACACACCTTACTGACTCAAAATGTACATATATGGCAGAGTGTATACATAAAATTATTTTGTGTATATATAAACAAAAATAAGCTATATATTTTTTCCAACTCTAGTTGTAAACCAAAACTTAACTAGCGTCATCCCTTGTAACAATCACAGAGTTTATTTTTCATGATATCAACAGAATCAGAGATACAAAAACAAATTTCAATCTTTTTATGTGACTCTACAATACTCTATGTGATATTTAAAATACTTGCAAACAAGGTAGAGTATTGTAACAGGAGGCAATCTTATCAACAAGAGGCACTGTTATCAAGAAGAGCTACTCTCGTCGCCAAAAGCCACTCTCATTGACAAGAACTAGTTTCATCAACAAAAGTTACTCTCTTTAATAAAAGCTACTCTCGTTAACAAGAGCTAGTTTCATCGACAAGACATAGTTCTACCAACAAAAGTTACTCTCGTCAACATAAGCTACTCTCGTCAAAAAGAGGTACTCTCATCAACAATAGTTTCGTTAACAAGAGCTACTCTCATCATCAAAAGTTACATTCATCAATAAGAACTAGTTTAACCAACAAAAAACTACTTTCTTTGACAAGAGCTACTCTTATTAACAAGAGCGACTGTCGTCAACATAAGTTAGTCTCATCAACAAGAGGTGCTCTCGTAAAAAAGAGCTAGTTTCATCAATAAGAACTACTCTTATTAACAAGTTAGTTTCATCACAATAATTCTCATCAACAAGAGCTGCTATCATCAACAAGAGATACTCTTGCTAATCAGCGTCCACTGCTTTTAAAACTTGCCTTGTAGAGAAACATAAAAGAAAAAGAGGTGCCACCACATTCAAACATTACTATGACATTATACGTATGTTCAAATACCAAGGCACTCTACTTATGAGCCAATACGGCAAAATAAGAAGACAAAATTATCTATGATTGCACTTTGATTCTGTCAATAGATTGAGAAACTATCTATGGTAAATAACACACACATGACTACTGCAAAAATCACAACGGTGTGTCACGTTAGAATGTCGTAACATCAATATTTACTTAAACTTAGAGTTCACATTCCGAACGTGTTGAGTATTTTTCTAGTACATTCAACTTTTTGTAAAATATCTATGATATTATTTTTGAAGAATTTGGTTTTCTGTTTTCAATACATATTAATATTTTTACATGACTTTACAACACTCTATGTGATATTTTAAAACACTTGGTAACAAGATGGTGTCTTGATAACAAGAGGTACTCTCATCAAGAAGAGCTAATTTCATCAACAAGAGCTACTTTCATCACCAAAAGCTACTCTCATTAACCAAAATCAGTTTTATTAATAAGACATAGTTTCATCAACAAGAGCTACTCTCATCAGCAAAAGCTACTCTCATTAACCAGAATAAGTTTCATTAACAAGAGCTACTCTCATCAACAAGAGCTACTCTCATCAGCAAAAGCTACTCTCATTAACCAGAATTAGTTTCATTAGCAAGAGCTACTCTCATCAACAAGAGCTACTCTCATCAACAAGAGCTACTCTCATCAGCAAAAGCTACTCTCATTAAACAGAATTAGTTTCATTAACAAGAGCTACTCTCATCATCAAAAATAATGAACAATATTAAATAGTTTTCTACTTTGTTGAGTACAACAATCGGCACATTAACACAGACACAATACATTTCTTTGCAGTAGACATAAGGAGTTTTAATACTAAAATAATGGCGTATTTGTGATTCTTATAAAATTAAAAAAAAAACTCCAATCAGAGATGTGACAATAGAATTTATATATGTATAAAATTACGGTACTGTTACGACAGTGGTTTACAGGGGCGTCAAAGAATATTCCAATATTTTCACTGATATATGAGACTTAATTGGTTTTCGAAGAAAAATTTATCGAGCTCTCTTGCGACGGTATGCTGAAGACCAAGATTTGGATATCAATAAAATAATCTTAATTCCATTTACGATGTAGTGTCTGTACGAAGCTGGGTTTTCAGCGGTCGCTGTGATAAAAAGTATCGTGAGGAAATCACCGTGGAAGAGGAAACGAGGGTGAATGTGTCCAGTTTTGTATCGAGATTTGAGAAAACGTACGGCGAACAACAGACCCACTTGCCCCACGAATTACAATTTATTTATTCAATGATCAATTAAATTCGATGTTCAAAATATACACTTATTACATAGCTTTTCAGTGACTTTTGCAATAAATACATGTTTTATTTATTTTTTAACCTAACTCGCACCGACATAAATGCAACCGTTAAGTATGTTCTGACTTTGGGCGTCATGGAAAAATCCTAATATAAGTATGTTCTGACTTTGGGCGCCGTAGAAAAATCCTAATATAAGTATGTTCTGACTTTGGGCACCGTGGAAAAATCCTAATATAAATATGTTCTGACTTTGGGTGCAGTGGAAAAATCCTAATAAATATGTTCTGACTTTGGGCACCGTGGAAAAATTCTAATATAAATATGTTCTGACTTTGGGCGCAATGGAAAAATCCTAATATAAATATGTTCTGACTTTGGGCGCAATGGAAAAATCCTAATATAAATATGTTCTGACTTTGGGCATCGTGGAAAAATCTTAATATAAATATATTCTGACTTTGGGCGCAATGGAAAAATTCTAATATAAATATGTTCTGACTTTGGGCGCAGTGGAAAAATCCTAATATAAATATGTTCTGACTTTGGGCGCAGTGGAAAAATCCTAATATAAATATGTTCTGACTTTGGGCAACGTGGAAAAATCCTAATATAAATATGTTCTGACTTTGGGCAACGTGGAAAAATCCTAATATAAATATGTTCTGACTTTGGGCAACGTGGAAAAATCCTAATATAAATATGTTCTGACTTTGGGCGCAGTGGAAAAATCTTATCATAAATATGTTCTGACTTTGGGCACCGTGGAAAAATCCTAATATAAATATGTTCTGACTTTGGGCAACGTGGAAAAATCCTAATATAAATATGTTCTGACTTTGGGCGCAGTGGAAAAATCCTAATATAAATATGTTCTGACTTTGGGCGCAGTGGAAAAATCCTAATATAAATATGTTCTGACTTTGGGCACCGTGGAAAAATCCTAATATAAATATGTTCTGACTTTGGGCAACGTGGAAAAATCCTAATATAAATATGTTCTGACTTTGGGCACCGTGGAAAAATCCTAATATAAATATGTTCTGACTTTGGGCAACGTGGAAAAATCCTAATATAAATATGTTCTGACTTTGGGCGCAGTGGAAAAATTCTAATATAAATATGTTCTGACTTTGGGCGCCGTGGAAAAATCCTAATATAAATATGTTCTGACTTTGGGCGCCGTGGAAAAATCCTAATATAAATATGTTCTGACTTTGGGCGCAATGGAAAAATCCTAATATAAATATTGTCTGACTTTGGGCGCAATGGAAAAATCCTAATATAAATATGTTCTGACTTTGGGCACAATGGAAAAATCCTAATATAAATATGTTCTGACTTTGGGCGCTGTAGAAAAAACCTTTATTTTAGCTGAATTCATCATATTGATCAATTTGTATACGATTGCTAGTTAACGTGTGTTGAAAAAAGACAAATTAAAAGATATCACTTTACAAACACACAGAATAAGCCATTATTTCAGTTAAAAAAAAAACTCCCCTTTATACAAACACAAATCTCAACAAACCTTAACCGAACAACGACAAGGCGTCGGTTAGACCAACAATAAAACAAAAACAAAACAAAAGAAAAAAAAATATAAACTGTAAATAAAAAAATAAAAAAAAAAAACAATCGATAAAGGACCGTGGTGTCTCTAAACGAAACGGTTCAGAGTGACGTAACATAAAAAAAAATAATCACTTGTTACACGTCTTCTCCAAAAAGTCCATTTTCAATTTGAGCTCAATCAGAAAAAGCTGCTTCTGCAAGGAGAAGATCTCCTCCTTTTGCCGAAGTTCCATATTGAGAATCTTCATCTTCGCTTCGTGCTCGCCGATGGCGTGTTGACGTTTCGCGATATAATATAACTTTTCTTCCTCGGTCGGCGTGGAATTCGAACAAAAGTAATTGCCCAAATTATTATTATTATGCGGCGAAGACGTCGAATCGTTGCCAGCGTTACTGCAACAGATGTTATCTTGGTAATTGTTATTGCCAGATGCGCGAGAATAAAATCCTCGACCACATTTCTTCGGCTGGAACGAACTTATGTTCGCGCAACGCGAATGCAAGTTCACGCTCGGTATAAACGATTCGTTCTGAGGGGACGGCGTGTTTATGCAAACACGCGGTTCTAGATGACTCAGGTTCAGGGGTCCGTTTGAGTCGTGCGATATCAAACACGAGTTTGTTGGGTTCGTCGTTAGGATGCTGTGTGACAGGGTTCGTCGGTCGTGCAAAGGAGGTGTAGTTTGTGGTACTGGCGAGATGGTCGCCGGCGAACGGATCATGGTGACTTGAGGTTCTAACAGGTCCATCTGAGTGTGTTGGATGCTGTCTTTCGAGTCCAAAGCCGTCGATCCTGGGCCGTCTAAACGTTCGCTTGACATCTGGAAACAACAAAGGATAAGATTTAATTCCAACGAAACTCATATCTAAGAAAAAAAACACCTGCGACAAACTATACATCGAAGCTACCTCCAAAATACTATTCTGGACTATCTATCATCTTACTATGACAGATTTTGATACTATCCAGTTGAACTATATAAGTTTTAGTAGCCCACTTTTTTTCCTATCGCAACAAACCGTTCCATATCCCTTGGCACTACACCGTCGATATTCTTTCCTTTACAGGGGTGTAATGTTTTTTATTTAATTTTTTGAAACACGTCAATGATGCCGCAACTCTTATATTACCTGGTTTCAGAGGCATAGACATATAATCTTCTCCCTGGCTCCATCCCAACTCATGGTCTGCGAAGACTGTTGGAGTCAGCTCTCCTCGTCCTCAGGTTGTATGCTCTGCGTCAGGTTATCTTTTTGCACCACCCATGAATTCTTTGGTCTTCCTCTGGTTGTTATTTGAGGAAGATCCACGGAGATTGCCTGGTTCACAATATGATAGGGTGCTCTGCGTCAAACGTGCCCATACCATCTCAATCGCCTCTCCTCCATCTTGCTGTTGATGTCTGTAACACCTAGGCTTCCACGAATGCGTGAGCTTTTTATTTTGTCTCTTAGGGACACACCAGCTGACCATCTTAGCATGCGCATTTCAGCAGTTTCTAGTTGCCTAGAGTAAGAATTATACATCGTCCAGCATTCGGAGCCATAGAGGAGTGCGGGTCTGACAATCGTTTGGTATACTTTTCCTTTTAACTTTACTGGCATTTTCGGATCACATAGAACTTCCGTCATTGATCTAAACTTCATCAATCCCACACTAATTCTATGTGTTACATCTGCTGCACACCCTCCATCGCTATGGATGAGTGACCCAAGATACTTAAAGGAGTCACAATTTGGTAATGTTTCTCCATCCATTTGCATTACGGGAGTGACAGAATTTGTGTTCTCGAATGGTAGGTACAGATACTCTGTTTTATTTCTGCATAGACATCATAGACAGTGTAAAAAATGAAGTACAGAGAACTAGAAAAGCCAAAAGGCAATCTCGGCAGGTGATATCAAAGAGACGAGATACAGGGTGATTTTTATGTTCCAGGCCGATTTTGTTTGGTTGACCTGCTTGGCACATGATTTAAACCAAAAAAAACATGCAATTTTCTTCGCGTATTCGCAATCGAACAATTATCATATTCCATGACATGACGTAAAGACCATAGAATCAAGAAAATTGCATGCTTTTTTTTGTTTAACCCTTTAAGTGCCGTAAGTTATTAGTATGCCCGAACCCAGCAGGCCGGGATCTTTTCAACAAAAATAAAACCTAAAAAAATAATTTTTTTTGTATACAGATATAAAGGATATTATGAAAACTTACTAAATATATACACCGTGGGGCGTTTGAGCTGCCGTTCACTCAGAAAAACACAGTTTAAATATTCACAAAATGTCAGGGTTGTCACAACTTGACGCAGAAAACACGTTTATTTATAAATATAGTGGAATATAATATACTTTGTAAACTAAAATCAACAAATTATCTGTATGATGTATAATAAAGCGCAAACGGTAGATAAACTATAAAATAAAGCCGTAAAAAGTCTATATAAACGTCGTATTATGCCGTAAAACTACCGCCAATAACCAAAGAATACATGAAAACACACTTTGTAAATAAATACTTTGAAAAATTAACAAAAATAACGCACAAAAGTTAAAAATCAACCACTGAACAAAACTACAAACGAAGTCATTATAAATCATCGCAATTACGACGCAAAAAAACTGTAGTCACGTATTGACTGTCAGTGAAAGCTTTTAGAAAGATGACTGTAACTTTGATAATATCGGTAAATTGTAATATTTAAGTATTTTTTGACCATCCCAATAGATGTCACTATGTATTATAATTTATAAATTATTACAATTGGATTTGATATTGGCTTGCGACAAGCTCAAAGGAGAGCGCGTTTACGCGTTCATTTTGTATGGCCGGCCTGGCGAGCACTGAATCGGAGAGCGCATCAACACGCTCGTGGCAGTGAACCGGTTAAATCATGTGCCAAGCAAGTCAACCAAAAACAAAATTGGCCTGGAACATAAAAATCACCCTAAATAGGCGTACACGTCTCACAATGACCAATGTGCGTTATTTCAGTTCTACTGCTCTTTTGGAGGTTCACTTTGTCTCTTTCGTGTTATTTAAAATTAAAGGAGTTTACTCACGTTAACTGGCAAATGTTCCTCTGTCTGGTTCATCAAAATGGCCGGGGGTATATCTCGCCTCTCGTCTGTAAGTAAACGAAACAAATAATAATTAGATATTTCGATATTGAATCTTTCGATATAGCTGGCGCATAATAGTTCACCAGTCGTTCTTACCGACTTCTACGTGGATCCGTGATTTACGAGTGAATTTTAGAATTATCAGAGTTCATATGTGCTTTTCGGCAAAACCTTCGGCATAAATGCTTCTTAGGAATTACGAAAAACGTGATTTTTCAAATTATCATTAGAATTTATTACATAAAGTCGATTTACGTACCTACAGAGGGCAATTTACGAATTATCGTTGTTTGAATTAACGGATTTTTACAGTAGACGATTACCCTACGCCATGCACGGTTGTCGAGTATTTTTTATAACGTTTCTGAACTGTTATAAAACTGTGCTTGAGGACAAAGAAAAGAAATATGTTTTCTCAAAAAGTAAAAAACAGTTCAAAATATTTTGCTTCCGAAAGATTGAATTAAACAAAACAATATTACCCCCACGCATCAACTGACAGTTGAATGTCAAAACTATAAAATCTTCACTTACGACTATTATTTATTCAACACTTAAAATAAAAAAGAGGATAAAGAAACGAAATACGTATTCTCAAAAATTAAAAAAACATTTTGAAATATTTTGCTTCCGAAAGATTGAATTAAACAAAACAATATTGCCTCCGCACATCAACTGACAGTTGAATGTCAAAACTATAAAATCTTCACTTACGACTATTATTTTTTCAACATTAAAAATAAAAAAAGAAGACAAAGAAACGAAATACGTATTCTCAAAAATAAAAAAAACAGTTTAAAATATTTTGCTTCCGAAAGACTGAATTAAACAAAACAATATTGCCCCCACACATCAACTGACAGTTGAATGACAAAACTATAAAATCTTCACTAGCGACCATTATTTATTCAACACTAAAAACAAATTGTAATTTGTTTTATCAAACATTGTTTATTCCACTTTATGTACCGGTAGGGTTACACCGTTACATAAAGTGGAATAAACAGTGTTTGATAAATCAAATTACAATGTCTTTAAACCTCCACAATGTTAATTAATGCCGTAACTATAAATAATATACTAAATATAAACATTTCCTTTCACACTTTTCTATCACCGTGACTTTGCCATTCTCAGATATTTCTCTTCGCATCTCTTCTACAATTTACTTATCAAACTCTGCAATTCATCTTCACTCTCCGCCAACACTACCATATCATCAGCATACAGCAATCCGTATACATTCCCAATCGATATTTATATGTCACCCATTGACCTCTGCACTTCCTACACACATTAATATTATTCAACCATGATGAGATGACACATCCTTGCTTTACCCCTTTTGAAATATTAAACCACTCAGTCAAGGCACCATTCACTCTAATACATGATCTACCTTCAGCATATCAATTTACATTCTACACCATATTCATTCCACATTTTCCATAGCTCGCCTCTTATCACTCAGTCATATTTATTTATGTTATTTTATTTATTTTACACATGACAAGAAATATACATAATTTTCGATAAAACAACAGGTCATTTAATTTGGACACACAATTTTAATAGATCTGGGTTTGTTGCCTTTCATTTGTCGTGTCCCCAGTAAACTAGACTTTTGCCTGTATCTCACTGAGGACATATAGCATGAAAAAATAAATCGATACTTCTTTCCGATTTTTTATTATATAAAACCCCTTTGCACATTCTCATCAACCTGACAAACAGTCAATTATGAATGCATCACACAAAATCAAACTCCTCACACTTCATCACTCCAGACAGACCAAAAACATTCATCCCACAATATACTGCACATAATCATAAAAATATATATATAAAAATGTAAATATAAAACAAAAAAAAAACACACTCAAGAGCTCACCACAAACCTTTTCAACAAGGCATTCCTGTTGCAAGCCCAAGTACTCAAACTCCTGTCGCAATAACAACCACGCTCCGATCGAATGCCTAAATTGTTTTCCTCCCTTTGCCTTTATTGAATTTGGCACGCCATTGTATGTCATGGGAGCTAAATAGGCATATTGCCTTTGGGCAAAAGATGTTTTTTTAAGTCCACAAACGCACATTACAGTTTCTTATTTTTTGTCATCTTTTTTCCACATTACCTAAAGAAAAAATCTGATTCACACATCCTCTTCCACTTAAAAAGTAACCCTGAGCATTCCACACTTTCCTCTCCCTCTTTCCATCAGAATTTTTCTATATAGTTTACAAACTATTCTCAGTAAACTACAATAATAACTCTATAATTTCCCCACTCCATTCTTGCACCCTTACCTTTATAATATAACAGAACTATCACTGCACACCTCCAGTAGTGACATGTAAGTATATACATACAATTTCTTATTTTTTTCCACACCGATAACGATAAAATCAATATAATTGCTGTACATACAGACCTTTGATAGGTATGGCTTCGGCCGCCAGCGGATTAATGGACCATAGTCTCCCTTCCAGTATGTTGGAAGAACCTTCTTCAGAGCTGGGCTGGAACATTACAATACATGAAGATGAGTTAAAAATAATTCGCACTCTGGTAGAATTTATTTTAATCAACTTTAAGAAAAGACAAATACACCCATTCCTCGATTTACGTGGTTTTAATATAACGCGGCTTTCCAAAATGGTACTTTTGTTTCTAAAGTTTAAATCAAAGATTCTCTCAAAGTGGTCTATATAGACAACCAAGGGTCGATTACGACTTGCAGGGGGTCTATGATATGTCAGCGAGAAAAGAAAATGGGGGTGCACGAGATGTAAATGGGGGTCCACGAGAGCAGATCCCATTTAGGCAGATCATCAACAATATTAAGGCGTTCCGTAAATGTCTTATTACACCTAACACAGATTGTGTGTACATAATACTTAGAAATTAGACATAGAAAATACTTATATGATATATAGAAATTGAATGCAAATCACTGAATGTGGAGATTTAAGACTATACCTCACTAATTTGAAGCCAAATATTGAACCATCGCTATCAGAGCATCAGGTCCACCCCTCTCATTAACAGTATTATTTGTGTATTAATTGTATGTAAGAATTTTACTAGGTTTTGATTTGTTTCGTTCCAAAGCCAAATATTTACTTGCACCATCCCTAGAGTTAAAACCTCTTTTGCCCAAAGGCAATATGCTTATTTGGCTCCCATGACACATACAATGGCGTGCCGAATTCAATAAAGGTAAAGGGAGGAAAACCATTTAGACAGTCGATCGTAGCGTGGTTGTTATTGAGACAGGATTTTGAGTACTTGGGCTTTCAGGATGAATGACGTGTGGAAAAGATTTGTGTGGGCTCGTGAGTGTGGGTTTCTTCTTGTTGTTTTAATTTTTGTTGTTTTTGTATTTGTGTTTCTGTATATTTTTGTTTTTATTTAAATTTTTATTCTTATGATTGTTGTGTGGTATATTGTGGGATGAATATTTTTGGTCTTTCTGGAGTGATGATGTGTGAGGAGTTGAATTTCGCATGATGTTTCCAGTTGTAATTGAGTGTCACCGTTTGTCAGGTTGATGAGAACGTGCAACGGGGTTTTATATAATAAAAAAATCAGAAAGAAGTATCGATTTATTTTTTCATGCTAAATATTATCAGTGAGATACAGGCAAAAGCCTAGTTTACTGGGAGACACGACAAATGAAATGCAACAAACCCAGATCTATTAAAATTGTATGTCCAAATTAAATTACTTGTTGTTTTTTCGCAAATTATGTATATTTCTTGTCATGTGTAATAATAAATAAATAAATAAAAAATAAAATTTTGTGTCTTTTCAATAAAGGTATGAATACAAATTGTACATGTTTTTCTTTTTTTACAATTGTCCACTCTACAGAAAACCTTATCAAGGTGAACAGCACTGTGTCAGCTGTCAAAAACACATTTGAAGTTATTAAGTTTAGTAAAATTTAATATTAGGCAGGCAGGGGGTCTACGGAAAACAAAAAAATCGGCAAGTGGTCTATGGGGCGAAAAAGTTTGGAAAACTATAGTTTAAATAGATCATTGAAGAGCATAGTCCTTTTTAACACATTGTTTGCGGGAAACACTTAAAAGCGTCTTTTACATACTGTTGATAGAGAGCGGGAAACGCTTAAAAGCGTATTTGCTTATTGTTGGTAGAGCGCGGGAGACGCCAAAAAACTTTGTACAGATGGGAATTGGGTTTGCGGTTACTTGTGAAGTGAAGCGATTAGTATAATGAGGGTCGGGTGGCAGACTGTCGTCATATAACATGCACTCCAATTACGAGGCGTATCCAGAAAGTAAGTGTACTGAGGCTCTCACGACCGGATGGATTTTATTTTCGACATGTTGGCTACACTTCCGTGTAGCCTGACACTTCCCCTCCGCAACGAGACCGGTTTGAGGTCAGTACGTTGAGAAGTGTCGACGCGACAACACGTTTCGTGAAAAATGTCAACCCAAACTCCCGCCAAGTGCGAAATTTTGTAAAAAGGCAAAAGTTTTTGAGGCGATGCAAACTCCATGGAGATGAATTTCTCCGCTCCATCGTTACTGGAGATGAAACTTGGGTTGCACACTACACGCCTGAAACCAAAAGGCAGTCTCAACAGTGGCGTCACACCTCTTCACCCTCCGCCAAAAAGTTCAAAACCACAATTTCAGCTAAGAAAATCATGGCATCCGTGTTTTGGGACTGTCAAGGCGTAATTTTAATTGAATATATGCCTCAAGGGGAGACCATCAATTCTGCAAGATACTGTGAGACCTGCTGCACGACAATGCAAGACCACACACGGCCAACGCCACGAAGGAACTGCTCGCCTCGTTTAAATGGGATGTCCTGAACCATCCCGCGCATTCCCCTGACCTAGCACCTTCAGATTACTATCTTTTTACCTCCCTGAAGCTGCACATGGTTGGAAAAAGGTTTTCAACCGACGAGGAGGTAAAGGAGGCAGTGGAGAAGTGGACGGAGGGGTTGGCGGGAAACTACTTCGAGGAAGGCATCAAAAAGTTGATACCCCGCTTCACCATCTGCATTGAGAGGAATGGCGACTATGTCGAAAAATAGCTTACATATGTACTACGGTAACCACGTAATTTTTTTGTTTAAATAAAAAAAACTGTAACCTACAAAAATTCAGTACACTTACTTTCTGGATATGCCTCGTACAATAGTTGTAAGATAAACATTTCCTTTTTATCTTTATAATTCTTCAGTATTGAGGCGGTATTGTTTAGTTCAAGACACGGGTTCTCCGTTTCCGTTTCTGCCTACATTCCGCTATTGCTAATTATTTTTATTAAAAAAATATTACAAAATCCCTATCATTATATCATATAATATAGTATAGTGGATATTGATCGCTGTTGCGTTTGAAAAGTTATTTGTTCCGTATTTTTGTAATAAAATGAATATTATTTTCATAAAAAATACCCAATAAAAATGGAATGCGCACGAGATATATCGCTGTCTCGTCTTTGCGCTTACAATATGTTTATTGTCGCGCGTAGGTATCCTTTTGTTTTGAGAGACAGCGCGAAAGATGTGTTGCCCTCTCCTTTCCTCGTGGAATGCGGTCTTCACTGGTAGTGAGTTGAATGACCGATCGCGTGGACTATGGAATTGTTTGTCTCGCATTGTTAAGTTGGGTAAAGGTCGTCTCATGGGTTCAGTGACCGCGCATACGGTCGCCACAATAACAAGACAACACATCTTTATTGGACGAAGCCGCAGCTAATACTGACCGCACAAAACATGTCATGTGCCATGCGTTCAATCATTGCAAATCGTTCGATGTTTGGTTCCATCTTTTCAAAATGCGCAAGAAGTTTTCATTTTCATTTTTGTAAACATCTCGGAAGGGCTTAAAAAATGTTTATAACAAGACAACACGTCCTTATTGGACGAAGCCGCAGCTAATACTGACGGCGATGCGCACAAGCGCATAGTAATACAATATGTAGCGTACATGGACTGCTAGCGCCACGCTTAGCGTAGGCGGACAACCGATCGCGCATTGTGATCGTAAAGTCGAACAGCCGTAAGTCGCATAGGTCGTATAAGTCGACGACAACCTTTACTCGAAAAGTAAAAATATTATAATTAAAAAAAATCAAACAGAGGAGAAAAAAATCATGTCGACAGATACAGTAGCGCCCGAGCATGTTATGTACGAATTTCTCCGCATAGTCCAAAATCGGAAAGAGCACAGGTTGCACGAGTAAAATTTTGATTTTAGCAGGCAGGAATCTTTGCAACATTTTAAGGGAATGAAGGCTGAAGAAGATCCTTCGGCTTACCTCATTTATTGTTATCGACTAAAACTAGAATCAATCAAGAAATAGACTAGAAATATAATGGAATATTGTGTACAGACAGCTTCAGGATTGCTCGAAAAGTAAAAATGTTATAATTAATTTTTAAAAATCAAACAGAGGAGAAAAAGTAACGTCGACAGATACAGTAGCGCCCGAGCATGTTGTGTACGAATTTCTCCTAAATTGTCCAGCTGTTCCTCCGTAACATCCAAGTAACATACGTCCGCATAGTCCAGAATCGGAAAGAGCAGAGATTACACGAGTAAAATTTTGATTTTAGCAGGCAGGAATCTTTGCAACACTTTAAGGGAATGAAGGCTGAAGAAGATCCTTCAGCTTACCTCATTTATTTGATCTCGTCATGAGAGTGTTTAGTGTATGTGTGTAGTCCGGATGTCTAAAGAACACTATCTGGAACAACAAGTATATGAACATCCAAAGCAAGGTGAGGATATACAAGACTTGTGTCCGCCCCATAATGACATACAGCATAGAGTGCAGAGCCGACACTGTCAGAACCAAAAAACTCCTTCGAACCAGCGAAATGAAGGTACTCAGGAGTATCGCTGGCAAAACCCTTCGTGATAGAGTACGAAACACAGAAATCCGAAGGACGTGCGAATTTGAAGATATTGTCAGATGGGGACGACAGAGAAGAAGGTTCTAGAACGAACACGTATCCAGAATGGCAGAACCGAGAGCCGTAACAATGGCCAGGGACAGTATTACCCGACAAAGCAGACCTCCAGGACGACCTCCCAAAAGATGGAAAGACAGCCGGCAGTCGACGTCGCAAGAGGCAAACAATGATGCAGGACCATAACAGGCCAACAGGCCTAAAATAAGAAGAAGAAATATAGTGTTCATATAACATCATTTAATTACAAAGAACTGCCAAAAAGTGTCGTCTTTAAGTGCTTCCTAAAGCTGTAGATGCCACCCATATCTCTAAGATTTAGACCATTCTGTGCCACATTTTTAGCCTGAGGTGCCCCTCTGCTGAACTTTTTCGAGTGCCTTAATGATGTGTCGTCTGTACGGAATCCACGATCTAGATCCATATATCAGAGAAGGTATGATTACAGCCTTGCAGACTGCCGTTTTAGTATGAATATGATAATGATACTATGAAAGAAAACGAGAAAGGAGTGCGTGTGCAGACACATACCTCTTGGTAGCGCATCTTGCACTTCTTTTTGTAGTTCTCGTACCACATCTTGACTTGTGCTGGTGTCCTGGGGCACTCGGCACGGCACCTCTTGTTCACCTCGCTGCAGATCTGTGTCCACACTAGCTGCAATGCAAAACACTGTCTTCAGATATACCGAGGGATGCTGGAACCAATATACAGAGAGAGAAGACCGAGCGAGAAATTTTAAGGACACCAGCTAACAAGTGCAAGGACACCAGCTTTACTTAAGAAAATGTAGGATGGTTCCTGTGACATTTGAAATGTCGTGTCTCAACGGGATGGGGTAAAATCGTTTTTTTTTTACAAATCGAATCGTTTTTTTGTAAATCGAAAAACTGTTTTTCTCTAAACTGACGTTTTAATTCCTAATTTTCATTATACTGACTTTCTTATGTATTGTATGATTTGCATCTATCTTTAAAAAGGCCAAGATACACTATAGATTAATACTAATCACGAACAATCAATTTTAGGTATAAAAATATTGAAAATCCAATTATCGTATACCCCATCCCTAGCCAATGCGGACTAACGTAGTGACTTTTGACAAACATCACCAAATATTATTTGATTTTAACAAACTGCCACATTTTTGCTAATTTGTAACAAGATGTATTCATTTGTCATTATTGTTAGTTTTATGTAATGTATTTACCTAAATAACTTGCTATTTATTAGAATCGAGGCTTATATTAAAGTTGATAAAATAATTAAAATTACTGAATGTCGTTACAAGGTTGTATTGGGGCATATTTGTGAACTGTCTGTCACAGGGACCATGCTACAATTTCTCAAGTATAACAAGTGCAAGGATAATGTATTTATGTATAGATGGATTCAGATAAAAGAAAAATGTCAATAGTCATATTTCAATAGTCCGGAATTTACTCAGCATATCATGTTACACGTTCCTTATAGGCCCACCCGGCAAAACGTCTTGTATCGCAATTAAGTGGTTGCAACTAACTATTTGTTAAACTCTCGCGTAACAGACTGCACAGATTGGGTAATCAATATGGACATTGTATGGATTTTCATATGGCTATTTACAGGAGTAAAATGAAGAAATTGTTCTTACCGAGAGGTATTGATTGAATTGTATCGATTTGCTTTGTTGTGTTGTTCGACTTGTGCTGTTTTTTCCTATTGCATAACACGGCTTACATAATGTAAAATTCTACATGTACCTTATAATACAAATTTATTGAATAAATTATATAATTTATTATACATACCATCGAGCCTTTTCCCTGTCGGCGTAAACAGAAAGGACAGAGTGGCAGTCTTTCTTATCTTGACACACATCCTTAGTCTCCTATATATCTATACAACTTCTAAGATTTCTCTGCCTTTCCACATTTCCTTCTTTCAAAATACGAGGCATATCCAGAAAGTAAGTGTACTGAATTTTTGTAGGTTACAATTTTTTTTATTTAAACAAAAAAATTACGTGGTTACCGTAGTACATATGTAAGCTATTTTTCGACATAGTCGCCATTCCTCTCAATGCAGGTGGTGAAGCGGGGTATCAACTTTTTGATGCCTTCCTCGAAGAAGTAGTTTCCCGCCAACCCCTCCGTCCACTTCTCCACCTCCTCCTTTACCTCCTCGTCGGTTGAAAACCTTTTTCCACCCATGTGTTGCTTCAGGGAGGTAAAGAGATAGTAATCTGAAGGTGCTAGGTCAGGGGAATGCGCGGGATGGTTCAGGACATCCCATTTAAACGAGGCGAGCAGTTCCATCTGGCATTGTCGTGCAACAGGCAGACTCCCTTTGTCAGCATGTTTCTCCTCTTGTTCTGAATCGCCCTCCACAATTTTTTTAGGGTCTCACAGTATCTTGCAGAGTTGATGGTCTCCCCTTGAGGCATATATTCAATTAAAATTATGCCTTGACAGTCCCAAAACACGGATGCCATAATTTTCTTGGCTGAAATTTTGGTTTTGAATTTTTTGGCGGAGGGTGAAGAGGTGTGACGCCGCTGTTGAGACTGCCTTTTGGTTTCAGGCGTGTAGTGTGCAACCCAAGTTTCATCTCCAGTAACGATGGAGCGGAGAAATTCATCTCCATGGAGTTTGCAGCGCCTCAAAAACTCTTGCCCGGCCTCCACTCGATTCAACTTGGCGGGAGATGGGGTTGACATTTTTCACGAAACGTGTTGTCGCGTCGACACTTCTCAACGTACTGACCTCAAACCGGTCTCGTTGCGGAGGGGAAGGGTCAGGCTACACGGAAGTGTAGCCAACATGTCGAAAATAAAATCCATCCGGTCGTGAGAGCCTCAGTACACTTACTTTCTGGATACGCCTCGTATAATTCACTCGATTCAAACACAATTTACTTGGTCTTCCTCTCGCACGTCTTTTACTCACAGCTGTTAATGTGATCGAAAGACGTGTCACACATAGATAATAAATATACGACAATGCGATATCGCATCACGGTTAATTTTAAACCGTGTTTAAAAATTTATAGCGTCGGAATTTTTTGAAACGTAGTTACACGATCTTGTGTGCTATAAACTAAGTTTGCTTGATGAAAACCTCGAGATACGGGGTAGAAACAAGTGTTGCGGTGATAAAAGTTAAGTTTAGTGAATTATAAAAATAGTGTATAACTAAATTTACATACATACCATCACCCCATTTCACTGAGGAGGTAGGCAAAGAGTAGAGACGACACACTTTTCTATCGCGATACATCTTTTGCCTCTTCTACATCATAAATCCTACGGAATTTTTAAATTTCCTTCTTTCAAAATATCATTCGCATGATCAAATCATACTTTCTTTGGTCTTTCACTCTCTCACACACCTTCCACTCACATTTGCACTATATATATTAGTTTTGTTAGCCTTTCTTCATTCATTTGTTGCATATCAAACCATCCCAGCGTGACCTCCTCCACCTTACTCAACAAATCAGCCTTAAGTTCACATTCATCCCTAATCACTTCATTCCGTATTCTATCATAGATTGTCACCTCGTGTATTCTTCTCAATGCATACATTTCTACAGCATTTATTGCACATCTCTGTCTTTTACAATGCCTACGTGGACTATTATCTTAGTAGATTTTGATACTGTCCGGTTCAAGTATTTATATATTTTAATACCATCCCTAGAGTTAAAATCTCTTTTGCCCAAAGGCAATATGCTTATTTGGCTCCCATGACATACAATGGCGTGCCGAATTCAATAAAGGTAAAGGTAAGAAAACCATTTAGACAGTCGATCGGAGCGTGGTTGTTATTGCGACAGGATTTTGAGTACTTGGGCTTTCAGGATGAATGACGTGTGGAAAAGATTTGTGTGGGCTCTTAAGTGTGGCTTTCTTCTTGTTGTTTTGATTTTTGTTGTTTTATATTTGTGTTTCTGTATATTTTTGTGTTAATTTTTATTCTTATGAATGTGTGCGGTATATTATGGGATGAACATTTTTGATTTTATTTTTGTTTCATTTTGGGTTCATTTTTGGTTTTACTTTTGTTTTTATTCTTATGATTGTGTGCGGTATATTATGGGATGAACAAGTTTGGTCTTTCTGGAGTGATGATGTGTGAAGAGTTTGATTCCACATGATGTTTCCAGTTGTAATTGAGTGTCACTGTTTGTCAGGTTGATGAGAGCGTGCAACGGGGTTTTGTTTTTGTGTAATCAAAAATCGGAAAGAAGTATCGATTTATTTTTTCATGCTAAATATCCTCAGTGAGATACAGGCAAAAGCCTAGTTTACTGGAGACACGACAAATGAAAGGCGACAAACCCAGATCCATTAAAATAATGTATGTCCAAATTAAATTACCTGTTGTTTTTTCGCAAATTATGTATATTTCTTGTCATGTGTAATAATAAACAAATTTAAAAAAAAATACCCTATTTACTTTGTTTCCTTTCGCTACACGCCGTTCAATATCCCTCTTAACTCTTCCATCATCTGAGAAAATACTATCCAAACACTAGAATTCCTCGACTTGCTCCAATCTTTCATTACTCCCCCATATATCGCATTCATTTTTCCTTTCACACTTTTCTATACCCATTACTTTGGATTATATGTAAAATATATCATTGTAATTTGTTTTAGCAAACACTGTTTATTCCACTTTTTGTAAAGGTTAAGACCTCTTTAACATCTTTCTGGTTCTTTAGAAGAGATTGCCACATGGCACAACGTGGCGCGAAGTGTGCAGTGTGGCCACTGCGATAGTATGTGGTACGTTGGTTCGCTAGGATATGTCGCCTAACTCGCAACATAGCTCTAAGCATCAAGCGAGGCTCCTACCTGTATGGCTGAGACCTTAGATTTTCAATCACCGGGCTCGAGTATACCCCCCCGCCCCTCCCCCAAATTACCACGGATAATCGGCACTTTAATGTAATTTGAAATTTTTATTTAAATAATTCAAAAGTCGAAGTTTTGCATTATTTGGAAGAGGTGAAAAAATATTCGTACATGTGTAGTAAACTGTTGAATATTTGTCAAAACTTTCGATTTTGTTGTACGAGTAGATCACATTCCAGTCAAGTGCGTGCCAAAACAAAAATAATTAAAAATAAGTGACATTAGTTTTTCAATCTGTTGGAAAGTTAGTTTTTCAATCGGTTAAAAACATCAGTTGGAATCAGACAAGGTGATAGCCTAAGCCCATTTCTCTTTAACTGCATAATGGATAATATCATTGCAGAGGTTGCATCTCTCAAGTTGGAGTACACTCTTGGTAAGGAAGCGGTGGGAATTCTCTGTTATGCTGACGACGCTACACTCATAGCTGTAAATAAAAATGACTTACAGAGAATGCTCACAAAGCTTGATGAATCCTGCTCAAAGTACAATATGATTGTCTCCGTAGCAAAAACCAAGTGTATGACATTCTCCAAAGACCCACTAGAGTGCGGAATTTCAGTACGTGACGAGCCAATTGAACAAGCAACCCAGTTCAGATATCTCGGCAGTGAACTGCTCAGCCCTCATGACCTCCCCAGAGAAGTAAGGCCTCAGGCAGATAAAGCTGCAGTTGTGGCGGGCTGCCTGAGAGATGTCATATGGAGGAATAAAGATATGAGAACGGATAGCAAGGTACGCATTTATAAGACCTGTGTGCGACCTATCCTCACATATGGCATCGAAGCGAGGGCAGACACTGTCAGGACAAAAAGTATGCTAAGGACAACGGAAATGAGAACTCTACGCGCTATTGCTGGGAAGACTTTGCGTGATCGTGTAAGGAACACCACAATTCGAGAGGTCTGTGAGGTCCAAGATGTGGTCAGATGGGGACGACAGCGTCGACGATACTGGTACCAACATGTACATAGAATTAATTCCACAAGAATTCCATACATAGCTCTGCATGGGGTGCCGGATGGAGAGATAGCTGGAGCTCACGAAACGATGGAGAGATAGCTGGAGCTCAGCATCACAAGAGGACAATCCTGCAGTAACAGACTCTTGAGTCTATAGAAAGTCTAAGAAGTTTTTCAATTACCGAGCTCGAGTGTCCCCCTAATAACCACGGGTAATCGACGTTCTACTGTAATAGACTTTTGACTATTTAGGTATTCCGAAAGCTGTGCACAGTATTCTACTCTATTTATAGTCTATTTCTTGATTAGTTTTAGTCAATAATATTGTATTTACCATAATTTTAATGTAATTATTTTGATATTGCGACAGTCATATTATGATTGCGCTATATTTAATGAATTGACAATCTTTACTTATGATAAGTGTTCATTTTCTTGAGTAATATTTCAATTGGATCCATTTTTGTCTGCTTCAAAATGTCGATTTTTGTCTGCTTCAAAATATTGATTTTCGTTTGCTTCAAAATATTGATTTTTGTCTGCTTCAAAATATCGTGCGAGCTAGAACCCATTCAATGTTTCCCTCCAAATTAACCAGCATTTTTGCAATCTTTGGATCTGAGAATTACGCATATATCAATAGAGGGTTTCTTCACTTGAGCGTACTCACGCATAAAATTATTAAGACCGTTTCGAAAAGTCATCTTATCTCTTCGAAAAATTTAATTAGGGTAGAGACTTTCACGGTTATGAAACTAGAAGCAGAGAAACTCTTTTGATTATGAAACTAGAAGCGGAGAAACTCTTTTGATTATCCCGAGTCATAATACAACCTTGTGTGACAAAATACAACCTTATCAGACTCCAGGTTAAATTGTATTTGTTATTAAACCTAGTTATAAAGATAGAAACACAAAAAGTCTGACCTGCTTGCTCTTGTTGGTCGCGTTATTGCTCCTCCCCTGCCTCAAGACTTCCCGGTGCTGGGCTATCAGCTCCAGCACGGTGCTCTTCTCCAGCTCGCTGAAGTTCTTGCTTCTCTCCTTGTTGCGGCGGGTCCGCACCGCGGCCGCTCGCCCCGCTGACATACCGCTGCTACCGTCGGCACCCTTAGGTGGGACGTCGCTACAGAGGACAACCGGTCCACTGGCCCCACGTCGTGGCCTTCTTCTTCCGCCTCCGCCCCTTCTTCTGGTCGCGTCCGACACCTGTCACACTGTCAAATTCTTTTATTGGAATAATAATAATAAATTGACTATAACCTAAAGGTACATATTTCTATTTACTTATACTCCCGTTCCTCGTAAGAGATGCGTTCCTGAAAAGTTATCAGTAAATTGAAATACCGTATTTAATATTAATTTTTTACAGCGATAGGAAACAAACTCAACGGGGCACTAAAACATATACAGTGGAACCTCTCATAACGAGAATAATTCGTTCCAGAATCTTACTCGTTATGTGAAACACTCGTTAAGCGAAACAATTTTTCCCATATAAATCAATTTTAAATAAGATAATGCGTTCCATGCCGAAAAAAATACTCAATTTTTTTTTATTTTTAACATTTATTTAAATAAAATTACATACTTATAAATTGTTAAGGAGCGTAACAACCCGGAATGCGATTTCGATTTGCAAAAAACAATTAAAAAATCGAAATAACTAGTTTTTTATTTATGAATTTATGACAAATAATTAATTCTTTTTTACTAGAAGTAAAATCCGGTAACCCTCAGAATCTACTAGCTTCTTCTAGTCGCTGATGAAGTTCTCTGCTGCCTTTGTGTCAGAGATTGCTGCTTCACCGTGCCTCACAACGCTGTGGGTGCCGGTTCTTCCGACACTCCCTTTGAAGCATCTATCTTCTTATTTTTGTCCTTGTTCTTGAGGATAGAGCAAATCGTTGATGTAGACCGATTGTATGTGCGCACTAGATCAGCCACGCTCACACCTCGTTCTTGCTTTTCAATGATTTTACGTTTCATTTCTACAGTTACTTTTATTCTCTTATGACTGCCTTCTTGTGGTTTTTCCTTCAGGGACATTTTTGCAAGGGTTATTAAACTATGCACACAAAAAAATACAAATAATGTCTTAACACAAGTTTGGAAAAATGTGTGATCACATGTGACACTAACGTGCTAGCGGAACGAGTGCTAACCAGAGACTGACGCACTTGCGCGGAAGTCCCGGCTCACAAGTGAGTGACGTGAAGATGGGACTTCCCCTTTCTGCGTCACTCGTTATGCGAAATGTCGCTCGTTAAGGGAGCATTTTTTTCACAATGTGTTTAGCTCGTTATGCGAATTACTCGTTATGAGAGGTGCTCGTTATGAGAGGTTCCACTGTACAGTCAAACCTCGGGTCACGAACGCCTCTAGTCACAAACAAATCGGCTTCTTCTTCAGCCGTTCTGGATCCATCCCTGGATCCATATCGGATGTACCATGTACGTCTATACTCTCTTGAGGTAAAAATTCGCTCGCCGTACGGCCATACTCCTTTAGATGTTAAAAAATCCCCCAAGGCAATTTTTAAAGATCCTGTGACCTCTGGTAAGCTCGATTGCTCTTTTGGAGTGGCTGGCCCATTATACGGACTTCTGAGGAATGAGAACATTGAAATATTTCATGCCTTTCAAATAACTTTGAGTGCCCCTTGAGGAGAGTTATCTTTCTGAAGGACTATATATATTGTCGTTTTTACTATTAGAATTATAGACTTCTATAGTGACAATTTTCGTAAGATGTTACAATGAATAAGACCGACTGACGGAGTGACTAAGGTCACTAAACAGTACCTTCGAAATAAATGGATAAAAATGTGATTTTTGTTTAGGTTGGCGCCGAGAGACACTGATGAAAGGACTGTCAAGGAATGGCAGCATACGAGGTGACGTCACGTACTACCCTCCAGAACCACACTCCGGCCTCAAGCTGAAGAGCATACAGGAACTGTTATCCGTGAGTATTGCGCAACTTTGCTATGCCTATCGTCTTATCGTGTCAAAGGCAATCAATTATATTTGCCAAAAAGGACAGCTCTTTCGGAGTTAAAAATAATTTCGTGCCTTTGACATGATCAGCGAATCCACTCCTCTTCGGTGCAGGACGCGGGACTGCTCGGCAATTGTAGCAAGTGCCTCCCCTTCGGTCCTCCACAACTCCCTATCTCGGGCACACTGCATCCAATTCACCCCTACGGCCCGTCTTATATCGTCCGACCATCTAGCCTGTGGTCTCCCCACACCTCTCCTGCCCGTTCTAGGCTGCCATTCCAGGACCTTTTTCGTCCATCGAGAGTCAGAGCATCTGGCAATATGTCCTGTCCAGCTCCACTTTAAGGCAGCTGCTCTCTCAACCACGTCCGTGATTTTGATTCTCTCTCTTATCCATTTGTTGATCTTTCTATCTCGCAGTGAAACTCCCAGCATCCTTCTCTCCATGGCTCTCTGTGTCACTAATATTTTTTGCATTATTCGCTTTGTTAGGACAGAGGTTTCGATTCCATATGTGAGGATCGGTAAGATGCATGAATCAATTACTCTCTTTTTCAAATGATTGGGGTATTTTGGGGTACGGCTTACGAACACAATTTCCAAACAAATTTTGACTCGACCTGCGTACAATGCCACGGCTCACGAATTAGTTGTAACGGCGCATTACGCATTAGTTGTTCCCAGGTGCGCGCATTGTGAACATTGTTAGTCGTTGCGTTCGTTGTTCACGATACAATTTTTTTTTGCTTTTTATATATATAATATACAGTACATATAAAATATATTTTGCATTAAATTAACCCTCATTATGGCTCCCAAGAAAATTAATTTCGGTTTGCGAACATTTCGACTCGCGAACGAAATCAAAGAACTAATTAAGTTCGTAACCCGAGGTACAACTGCACAAGGTGTATAAAAGTCAACAAAATCACAGCAGTCCCTGAGACTCTGCCCTGGGGGCTTACGAGAGTAAATCCGACCTACCCTTCCGTTATAAGCACAGGCTCCCGAAGCATTATCTGTTGCCTGACTAGTCCACCTTCAGTATTAGCTGGGACGACCAAGGTCTGAGTGAATGTGATGGAATACAAGTAGCCTGAACGAGTGAACTTATTCTTGCTAAATAATTAGTTGTAACAATTGTTATCTAGTGTAGGTTTTAATTATTTCTAAGAAATCATATATTAAGACTAAAAAATAAAAATAAAATGACATGTAAGAAAATAACACATCGATCAATAAGTCCCGAGACTTACCAACAGATGGCGCCTCTAACAAAAAATCCATACCATTCTCAGTTAGTACCAACCTTTAGAAGTTATGCGTCAAACTTTCATGACATTCCGACATTGTGTCATTGAGTTACAGTGGTTTTAGTGACGCTATTTTGCTATTTTCAAAACAATGGAAAAAACCGAATTTTGTGTGTTGATAAAACATTGCTTTCTGTTCCCAGACCTTAAAAAGATGCTCCAGGGAAAGAGATTTGGCTCCAATGAAGAAGTGATTGCCGAAACTAGCGCCTATTTTGAAACCAAAGATAAATCGTTTTACACGGCTGGCATAGAAAAGTTAGGAAAGCGTTGGAATGAATGTAACGCTCTTGAAGGAGACTATGTTGATGAATAAAGAAGAATTTTGGCAAACAAATGTTGTTTTAGTAGTTAGTCCCGGGACTTATTGATCGATGTGTTAAGATGAAGTAAGTGCATAAATTATAATATATAAAAAAGATTAGTTAAGTAATAAATTTGTATCATATATAGGTGAGCAAGCCTTGACAAATATTTGTACACTATATTACTGTGTATATAGTATACTCGTAGTGTATATATACACAAGGTGTCGCAAAAAAATATCCGCACTTTAATAGCTAAAATAAAGGTAAAGGTAGGAAAACCATTTAGACAGTCGATCGGAGCGTGGTTGTTATTGCGACAGGATTTTGAGTACTTGGGCTTTCAGGATGAGTGACGTGTGGAAAAGATTAGTGTGGGTTCGTGAGTGTGGGTTTCTTCTTGTTGTTTTAAATTTTGTTTTTTTTTGTGTTTCTGTATGTTTTTGTTTTTTTATTTTAATTCTTATGATTGTGTGCGGTATATTGTGGGATGAATATTTTTGGTCTTTCTGGAGTGATGATGTGTGAGGAGTATAATTCCGCATGATGTTTCTAGTTGTAGTTGAGTGTCACTGTTTGTCAGGTTGATGAGAGCGTGCAACGGGGTTTTGTTTTTGTGTAATCAAAAATCGGAAAGAAGTATCGATTTATGTTTTCATGCTAAATATCCTCAGTGAGATACAGGCAAAAGCCTAGTTTACTGGGGATACGGCAAATGAAAGGCCAACAAACCCAGATCCATTAAAACTGTATGTCCAAATTAAATTACCTGTTGTTTTTTCACAAATTATGTATATTTCTTATCATGTGTAATAATAAATAAATAAATAAAATATCATCGCCGATACTGCAGAAACACGTATCTACGATTGCCCAAATTTTAACAGAGAAGACAAAAAACGATTTATCTGCAAAAATATAATAAAATATAAAAAAGTCACTCAGTATTGCAGTTATGAATAAATGCGTTCCGCGTTGACAATAAATATATGTGTTAATGCAAAAATGTGTCAATGATACAAGAGATGAGAAAAAATAAAGAAAGTTACTTATATCAAAATATCGAGTTACTTGTTCCTGCAATATCGGCGACGATATCCGCACTTTAATAATAACACATCAATCAATAAGTCAAATGTTCATGCAAAATAGTGTAAACACTACCAAATTATATCTTCGGGATGTCGGCTATCTCAAGCAACTTTACTTTGCGATTTTTCATCACGATTTTGAGGGTTTTTTTTTATATTTTCTGGTGTAACAGCATCATTTGGACGACCAGAGCGTTCGGCATCATTTGTGTCTGTACGACCCGCGTTTAAAATCAGCATACCACCGACAAATGGTTGTTTTCGATGGAACAGAGCCCGGATAACACTTTTCAAGCCATCGCTGAGTTTGAACAGTATTTTTTCCCATTAAAAAGCAATGTTTTATCAACACACTAAATTAGGTTTTTTCCATTGTTTTGAAAATAGCAAAAGTAGCATCGCTAAAACCACTGTAACTCAATGACACAATGTCGGAATGTCATGAAAGTTTGACACGTAACTTCTAAAAGTTAGTACTAACTGAGAATGGTATGGATTTGTTTTTAGAGGCGCCATCTGTTGGTTGGTCTCGGGACTTATTGATCGATGTGTTAATTTTATTTTAGATTTAACCGTTGAGAAATAATGTCTGAAACCAGACTAAGTTTTGAACAAAGAAAGTGTATTTTGAAGTGCAACTGGAAGTAGGAAAACGCGGTAGTAGACTTCTTTTTTTGGAGATTTCTCAAGAATAAAGTTTATGCTAGAACACCTGAAACCATCGAAGCCATACCATACGAGTAGGCATTGAAAGAGAATGCGCCCAAATACCAAATGGAATCATTCTAGATGTTTGTGATTACGTTGCTTGGCATTGCCAGTAATGTATAGACCAGAATGGTCAACAGTTTGAAAACAGGCGCTAAGTATAAAAAAATACATTAATGTAGTTTATTGTGAACGTTGAAAGGGTACTGTATGCTAATAAATACAGACTTTATAATCAAAGGTGCATGGTCACGCGGTAACGCACTGGACTTCCATGCAAAAGGTAGTCAGTTCGAACCCCGCGCTGTGCTACTCCCCTCGAACGACACAGGCACTTTTTCCGCCTAGTATTCGATGGCATAAGGATACCTATGACTTCGGTCATATTTATCTTTAAAAAAATCATTAAAATTGTGTATACATTTTTTTGTGATACCCTTGTATATACTCGAACCAGACAGTATAAAAATTTGCTAAGATGAAAGTCCACAATGGTATTTTAATGCCAACATTGATTTGAGTGAAACGTGGACACGGAAAAAAGACAGAGGAGGCGAATAAATACTGTAGAAATACGTCTATGACAGAATACGGAATGAAGTGATTAGGGATGAATGTGAACTTAAAGATGATGTGTTGAGTAAGGTGGAGAAGGAGCACGCTGAGATGGTTTGTACATGCGGAACGAATGAATGAAGTCTAACAAAACGAATATATGGTATAGTGCAAATGTGAGTGGAGAGGAAAACCAAAGAAAAGTATGATTGGATCATGTAAATATTTTGAAAGGAAACGTAAAAAGTCCGTAAGAGTTATAATATAGAAAAAGCGAAACATGTGTCGAGATAGAAAAGTCTAGCGTCTCTCCTCTTTGCCTACCTTCTCAGAGAAATAGGGTGATGGTATTATATGTCAATTTAATTATACACCATTTTTAACATTTTTATAATTCACTAAACTTAACTTTTATCACCGCAACACTTGTTTCTACCTCGTATCTCGAGGCTCTCATTAGGCACACTTAGTTTATAGCACACGAGATCACGTAACCATGTTCCGAAAAGATCCGACACTATAAATTTTTAAACACGGTTTAAAATTAACCGTGATGCGATATCACATTGTCGTATATTCATTATCTATGTGTAACATTTCTTAGAAAGAGACAAGTATTTATGGATAAGAGAAATATCTACAGTGTCCTGCACATTACTTGTATTTATTTATTTTCTCAATACAGACTTAGCCCAATTACATTGAAAAATACAAAAATTGTTAATAATTAAAAAAAATTATGTATATGTATATATGCATACATATACTCGTATACAAACATACATAAACAAGTATATGATACACACATATATTCACAGTCACTTAAGTATGTTGATAAGTGCTTTCTAACGCGCTCAATCCTAGAAGAAAATTTACTTTTGCTTTTGGTAATGTGATATGAAATATGTCAATATCCGAAGCAGTCCCGTTCAGAAGAGTTGAGGCCCTTCTTCCAACAGCCATAGCGGCTGGGAGACCCGTTCTTGCGTATGTTATTGAGAACAGTTCTTGCCGGGGCGCAGTCTAGTGTAATTGTTAGGAACATTCAACGCTAATCTTTGTAGTAATGATGGACAGCTCATTACAACTCCTCGAACGAGTCTGACAACGTATACCAGGAGACGCAGATCTCTCCTTACGCTCAAGGAGTTATACCCGAGCACGCCCAGCAGAAACTGAGTAGGATAAAGCCATGGATAGACACCAAACTCACTCATATAGAGAGATCGTAGATATTTTTTCTTCCCTCTAAATTCTGAATAACTGGTATCCGTAGTCCTTTTGGTCAGATGCATGCCCCTCGTCCAAGAGTTTCATATTTGATATCCAATGTTTCATATATTTGGAGTTTCATATATTTAAAATTGAAACCTTTGATAAAATACTATGCTGAAGTTTATAAATACAGTAGAGTGCCGATTATTCGAGTCTCAATTATTCATGAGTCAACTTAACCGTGCTCTTCTGTAGTACAATTGTATTTTAAAATTTAAAAATATTTTTTTTAATTAACGAACGTTCCCGTTTTGATATAATAAAAAAGCAAAGAACTAAACTGTTATCAACCGGAAGTTATTAGTATGGCCGTACCCAGCAGGCCGGGATTTTGTCAACAAAAATAAAACTTAAAAAATATTAATTTTTTGTATACAGATATAAAGGATATTATGAAAACTTACTAAATATATACACCGTGGGCGTTTGAGCTGCCGTTCACTCGGAAAAACACAGTTTAAATATTCACAAAATGTCAGGGTTGTCACAACTTGACGCAGAAAACAAGTTTATTTATAAATATAGCGGAATATAATATGCTTTGTAAACTAAAATCAACAAATTATCTGTATGATGTATAGCTTTTTTTATACATCATACAGATAATTTGTTGGTATAGCGCAAAGGTGTAGCTCTGGTATAGCGCAAAAGGTAAATAAACTACAAAATAAAACCGTAAAAAGTCTATATAAACGTCGTATTATGCCGCAAAACTACCGCCAATAACCAAAGAATACATGAAAACACACTTTGTAAATAAATACTTTGAAAAATTAACAAAAATAACACACAAAAGTTAAAAATCAACCATTGAACAAAACTGCAAACGAAGTCATTATAAATTACGTCGCAAAAAACTGTAGTCGGTAACCCTGTATCAGAGACACGTATTGACTGTCAGTGAAAGCTTTTAGAAAGATGACTGTAATTTTGATAATATCGGTAAATTGTAATATTTAAATATTTCTTGACCATCCCAATAGATGTCACTATATGTTACAATTTATAAATGATTACAATTGGATTTGATATTAGCTTGCGACAAGCTCAAAGGAGAGCGCGTTTACGCGTTCATTTTGTATGGCCGGCCTGGCGAGCACTGAATCGGAGAGCGCGTCAACGCGCTCGTGGCAGTGAACCGGTTAAATCTATGATTTAAATTAATCAGCATATCGGTATGTCTTCGGACCATTTGGTACGAAGACATACCGTAACTTTGGATTTTGCAACAACATTCATTCCGAGATCTATCTCGTCGCATCTCTCGTACAATTTACTTCTCACAATAAGAAAGTAACGTTCTAAAATTCAATACACAGGTACAACACACCTTTGTTTTACAGCTGACCAAATCAATAAACAAAATACCTTTACGATTCCCTTTTCAGTTATCACATAGATTACGCCTTATCATGTTACATTGTTTTTACACAATACTATAATTTAAACAAAAATATGTACGAGTATACATGACGAAATTGCATGTTATGTTCGATACTTTCTCAATGACGTGAGTGACATACGGGTATTTTTGTACGAAAACGTTTTTTTTTTTTTTTTTTTTGTATCTTAATATCTTTATCATTACAGATATGAGAAATTGCAAGTATGACTGGATAATACAAGATAAGAAAAAGTGAAGGAATTTTGCTATTTCAGGAGTATATTTTTGAAGGTTGGAAAGATATTATCACTCTCTGTTCTACGTACCAACTTACGGGAGGAATATCATGGCTAAACACTCAGTCACGCGTGGTATATAGATATTGAACCAACTGAGTGACACTGTGGATATAGTCTCGGCACCGCCTAGCAGTATGAGAAGAATCCTGGCTGATATTCTTCCTAACGAATAAGCTAACTCTGGTATAGAGATATTGAACCAACTGAATGACACGGTTGATATATTCTCGGTACCGTCTAGCAGTATGAGAAGAATCCTGGCTGATATTCTTCCTAACGAATAAGCTAACGCTAGAAGCAGACCCTCTTTGTGTAACAGGAGAAATCCGTGCAAAGTGGATAAAAAAATATATATATATTGAAAGACGTGTAGCTGCAGGTAACAATATTAATGGTGCACTTCTAATAATAATAAAAGGACATTTTTAATAGTGCCGTTTAGAGAACAGACTCTCCACAAAGACTCAAAATGAGGATTCGAACCCGCTATTATTGCCAGATTAAAAAAATTACAAAATACATACAGTTTCCCTGAATAGATATAAATTTTTTTTTGCTATAAATGATACGACTGGAAATCATCAGAAATTTACTGACGGCCAACTTTTTAAACCCTGGAACATCAAAATCAATATATACGAATACAGTACCCGGCGGTAAGTAATACACATCGGGCTTAAGAAAGAGACTGTCTGCCATAATCGGCTAACTTCGGCTTTGTAGAGCGTCATCTCTGTCATTCGGACACGTGTTCCGTCGCGATTTGTCAATCATTGTCAAGCATTCTAGGGACAGAGACGAGACTCTACAAAGCCGAAGTTAGCCGATTATGACCGACAGTCTATTTCTTAAGCCCGATGTGTATTACTTACTGCCGGGTACTGTAAGTTGAGTGTAAGGATAGGAAGGTGATGGCAGCAGCCATTATAGATTTGGTACTTCCCCGTATCTACTTATGTTTATAAAAACATATTATAAATATTATAATTTGTTATGTTGCTTATAGTTAAAGCATTAACGTTGTGGAGGTTTAAAGACATTGTAATTTATTTTTATCAAACACTGTTTATTCCACTTTTTTGTGATGGTATAACCCTACCGGTTTCAAGGCTTTCACCTCATCTTCAGGGGAGCACAAACAAGACTGAATTCTGTTCGAGCTGGTACCGATATACACGCTTCAACGGTTGGGGGCAGAGGGGTGAGGGAGGCATGGGACGATTTCGGCCAAGAGCGGAGAGATTTTTGGGGTATAACTGTTCAACAGATGTTCGGATCGATGTACTGACTTAGAAATTTCTAGGGCCTATAATATGTCCAATTTATTTATGTTACTACTGATATGTAAGAATTTGGCAGCATAGAAAAAGTATGGTTTTCACGGTGACAATGATTAGCCATTTCAGAATAAATTAGAGGATTTGTTAGAGGTGAAAGGATTTGTTAGAGGTGTTAGAGATGAGGTGAAAGTCTTGAAACCGGTAGGGTTATACCGTTACAAAAATGTGGAATAAACAGTGTTTGATAAAAATAAATTACAATATTATAATTTGTTTTACTCAAACACTGATTATTCCACTTTTTGTAACGGTATTACCCTACCGGTTTCAAGGCTTTCACCTCATCATCAAGGGAGCACAAACAAATCTGAATTCCGTTCAAACTGGTACAGGAATTTCTTCATATTGCGTATAAATATTTTTTATCTCTCGTTGAATTTTTAAAAACTCTTTCAACATTGTTTATAGTTAGATATTGTTTATAGTTAAGGCATTAACATTGTGGATGTTTAAAGACATTGTAATTTGTTTTATCAAACACTGTTTATTCCACTTTTTCTAACAGAATTCAGCCTTGTTTGCGCTCCCCTGATGATGAGGTGAAAGCCTTGAAACCATTAGGGTTATACCGTTACCAAAAGTGGAATAAACAGTGTTTGATAAAACAAATTACAATGTCGTTAAAGCTTCACAATATTAATGCCTTAACTATAAACAAAATATTATATCCCTTCAGTCACTAAGCGTGTTCCCTGGCTCCTCCATTATACAGTGTCATGCCAGTGTGCTCCGATAATCTCACTTCGGTTTTTCATCGGATCTAGTACAGCGGTAGGTCGGTGAGTTTGCTAGTGTGCAACGGCATTACTTTCCAACTGAATTGACATTAGGATTGAGAGGGGATCCTCGAATACCAGACCTAGCAATGGTACAACACTATACAACCGATACAAGAAACAGTCGAAGCTTCAAAGCATGTTTTTGTTTGTTTTATATAAAATTAATTAATGACACGTACGGAAAAATGATTATTCGAGGAACGATCGATAAAGATTTCACTGTATTTATATTTAATATTACTTCTGATAGTATATTAATCGGGTCTAACGTGTCACGACACACAGTGCCCTTTTTAAACAAATATTCAAAGTAATATTTAATAATACGTAAAAGCAATTGTTGCAATCGATAACTCGGTCGAAAAACTAACAAAAAGATTGTTCATCGGTGAATCATCCATAGATAAGATTCGGTTCTTATTGTTAATGCCGTGCACTGTAATGTGCCAGAGATAATGTAATTTGGTATCGATATTTGTGAATTTGGGGCCCGTTTATAGAAAGGATCAGTACATTTATTGTGTTTAAAAAAGTCCTTTGCACATGTTATATATTGGGTGTTAACATAAGTTGTGTCCGTTTTTTTTTTCAAATTTAAAAACGAGCACCAAAAGTAAAACAAAATGGTAAAGGTTATACGTCATTCAAAAGAAAATTTTCTGCTCTACAATATATTGTGTTTGCTTTTACGTTACATATATTATTTTATTTGATTACAAGCCTTCAAAATGGAATGGCAAGTAGATGAAAGTGAGCATTTTCGACACCTCCTTCTGTTCCCGTTCAATCAAGGAAATAAAGCTGCCAAAGCTGCTCGCGATATTTGCGAAGTGTACGGTGGAGATGCTATGAATTAAAGGACAGCTCGTCGATGGTTTTTGCGTTTCAAAGACGGTAATTTCGACCTGAAAGACATGGCGCGTTCCGGATGACCAGTGGACTTCGATGAGGACCGCTTAAACCATATTATTCATGAACATCCCCTTCAAATCACTGTAGAATTGACTGACCAGATGAATTGTAGTCACATGACTGTATACCGCCATCTTAAATCAATGGGAACAGTCCAGAAGTTCGGCGCTTGGGTTCCACATGTTTTGAGTGAAAACAACAAAAATCAACGTTTGACAATTGATGCTCAATCGATGTGTATTATTTACCACCGGGTACTGTAGTTTGTTGTGAACGTTGAAAGGGAACCTAATAATCATTAAATCTAGACTTTATAAGTAGAAGCTGTATGAGAAGGTGCATGAATGTAGAAGGGAAAGATGTGTGTCGCAATAAGAAAGTCGGACGCTATGTCATCTCTGTCTACCCCAATAGAGACGGCACGATGATATGTACGTATGTAAGACAATATTGTCTCCCGGCCACGATCTTAAACATGTCCAAATCATCAATTCGTATATGTTGAGGGGAATCATACGAATGAAAAAAAAACTTACAAAGTTATATTAAGAAATATCACAACCTCTAATGAGATAAAAAATCAGTGTTCCAACCCAGTGATTGTGGGTTCGATTTCTATTGGATCACATTATATTTAAAAAAATATTTCCGTCTGGTTTAACTCTCTTTTATATATTTTTGGTTTGTCGGAAGAGATTGCTTCATGGCAATAAACCTGACAGGTTGTACTGTATACAAAGGAAGCGTAATACAATTATTTCGAAAGAACTTGTTTTTTTTAACCTTTCCCTTCCTGTACTAAAAAAATCCGCGCGTTCCGGTGCTGTGTATTCAATACACATGTAAAAATGAGCGATTTAAAATTGGAAAAATAAGAATATTCATAGACAATCGCTTAAATTAATTAAATTTGAAGTCAAAATTGAAATTTAATTGCTGAAAACATGAAAAAAAAACATCGGCCGACGTTCACAAAACGGGCGAAGCGACCACTTCAAACAAAAGCCCGCGAGCTACTGAAGCGAGCGAACTGAGATTCTATGATATTTTTTGCGTTCCCATATACCGAAGTAGAGTGAGACGTGAATAGCGTCGCTTCCTCACCCATAGCGTTTTTTTAGAATGAATTTACCTACGTCACACACTGGCACACGTTTGATTGTATCGGTGAATTTATTCCCGATTTTCACAAAATATCTCTGATGTGGCCGATAAGTGCTAATTATTATTAATATTATTTTTTCATTCAATGCGTAAATGTATTACGAAGGAATACCTAAAATCTGAACCCAGTATTTATTATATTTATAGAGATATTAAAGTGTTTAGAAGCAATGTGTACTAGTTACACATCACAGGGAAGGAAGGGTTAAAGTCTTAAAATGAAAATTTAACAACGATGAATAATAAATAAATCAGAAAACAGAGTATCTGTACCAACCATTCGAGAACACAAATGCTGTCACTCCCGTAATGCAAATGGATGGAGAAACATTACCAAATTGTGACTCCTTTAAGTATCTTGGGTCACTCATCCATAGCGATGGAGGATGTGCAGCAGATGTAACACATAGAATTAGTGTGGGATGGATGAAGTTTAGATCAATGACGGGAGTTCTATGTGATCCGAAAATGCCAGTAAAATTAAAAGGAAAAGCATACCAAACGATTGTCAGACCCGCACTCCTCTATGGCTCCGAATGCTGGACGATGTATAACTCTTACTCTAGGCAACTAGAAATTGCTGAAATGCGCATGCTAAGATGGTCAGCTGGTGTGTCCCTAAGAGACAAAATAAAAAGCTCACGCATTCGTGGAAGCCTAGGTGTTACAGACATCAACAGCAAGATGGAGGAGAGGCGATTGAGATGGTATGGGCACGTTGGACGCAGAGCACCCTATCACATTGTGAACCAGGCAATCTCCATGGATCTTCCTCGAATAACAACCAGAGGAAGACCAAAGAATTCATGGGTGGTGCAAAAGGATAACCTGATGCAGAGGCACGGCCTGGGGGACGTAGTCCGGGACAGAAGAGCATACAACCTGAGGACGAGGAGAGCTGACCCCAACAGTCTTCGCAGACAGTGAGTTGGGATGGAGCCAGGGAGAAGAGGGATAATAAATACATCATCCACGATACCATTGCCAATGACGCCTGGGATGTTCGGACAAATAAACAAGGCAATATTAAAACAAACAAAAAAAAGCGAAACAATGCCATTCACAAGTCAATATTAAAAATCGAAAAATATATTAATCAATTTTATCAGAAAATATCATTTTATCACGTGAATTGAAGAGAACAGAAAACTAGTAGCAATTAATGAAAATTAATCGTTCGAACCAATTAAATTGTATAAAACAAATCAACATTATTTTTTATAACATATGTAGACTTTTGTAGCCTGGTCGGTAAGACATCTGCCTGGGTTCCGACACGGGGGTTGCGGGTTCGATTGCCGTAGGAACCCAGAAATTTTAAAAGAGGTGTACAGTCTTGTTATCTTTTCGAGTTATTTTAACATATTTCCGATTGTTGGAATAGATTGCCACATGCCAGACAGATTGTATTGTATTTGCAAAGACTGTATCGTAATGCAAAACGCCAGCCAGATTGTATTCTAAACGACAAAAGTGTAACAGAATGATACTCGTATATGACACAGGGTGCGTTTTATGTTCCAGGTCGATTTTGTTTGGCCGCCATATTGATTTGGCTGTCATTTGTCAGTTTATATTTAACAGTCGTGGAGAATGGTTATAACAATGTATTATCGAACATCTAACTCCGCAACAACGCATTGAAGTTATTAAAACATTTTATTTAAATAATTGTGAGTACGCGAAGAAAATTGCGTGTTTTTTTTTTGGTTTAAATCATGTGCCAAGCAAGTCAACCGTTCAGCGTGTAATGAATAATTTTGAAATTTTGCATACACTGGGAGATAAACCAAAGTCTGGGCGACAACGTAGCTAACATACGCCAGAAAAGATTGATGCAGTGAGGCAGAGTGTTGGTGAACGTCCGTGCACCTCTCATCGACGCCGTGCACAAGAATTGGGAATGTCTCCATCATGTTTGTTAAAATTTATCAAAGAAGTTTTGCATTTTTATCCGTATAAAATTCAATTGACACAAGAGCTACATAAAAATGACCATAAACGGCGGCGAGATTGGAGTGCTCGGGTTTTACAGGTCGGTGTAGTCGACCACCACTTTTGGCAAACAATCATCATGAGCGACGAGGCACATTTCGACTTGGCTTGGCTTTGTCAATAAACCAAATAGCCGCTATTGGGGCACTGAAAATCTATTAAACCATCGCAAAGTGACTGTATGGTGCGCCATTTGAGCCGGCGGCATCATTGGGCCATATTTCTTTGAAGATGCTAGAGGCAAGACTTCAACAGTTACTGGTGATCGCTATCGTGACATGTTGGTAAACATTCTTGTGCCCGAATTGGATCAATTGAGCCTACAGCACATGTGGTTCAAACAGAACGGTGCCACATCACACACAACTCGTCCTACGATGCAAATTTTGCGAGAAACGGCCGAATAATGTCAAAAAGTGGTGATATCGACTGGTCCCCACGATCCCCTGATTTGACCGCCCCCGATTATTTCCTATGGGGGTACTTGAAGGGAAGGGGTGTTCACCAACAAACCAATCACAATCCCGACGCTTAAGGACAACATTCGAAAAGAAATTGCTGAAATAACACCAGAAGTCTTCGAGAATGTTATGAAAAATATGGTTGAAAGAGCTCGCGTTTGAGCCGCGGCCAGAGGCGGCCACTTGACCGACATTAACATATATCCCATACATAATGGTAAAGACCATATAATCAATCAATTAAATATAAATTATAAAATTGTGTTTCATTGGCCTGGAACATAAAACGCACCCTGTATATATAATTACAAATATGTGCAATGATGTATAGTATTATGGCGAAACTTAGACGTGGAGAACTAAAAGGAGCCGAATATATGTTGTAGTAACGCGTGAACTAAAAAGAATACATGGGGTGACAATGTATGACTGAATACAGAATGTCAATGGAGCACTAAAACATAACACATCGATCAATAAGTCCCGGGACTAACTACTAAAACAACATTAGTTTGCCAAAATTCTTCTTTATTCATCAACATAGTCTCCTTCAAGAGCGTTACATTCATTCCGACGCTTTCCTAACTTGAACGGTATTTTTTCCCATTAAAAAAAGCAATGTTTTATCAACACACGAAATTTGTTTTTTTCCATTGTTTTGAAAATAGCAAAAGTAGCGTCACTAAAACCACTGTAACTCAATGACACAATGTCGGAATGTCATGAAAGTTTGACACGTAGCTTCTAAAGGTTGGTACTAACTGAGAATGGTATGGATTTGTTATTAGAGGCACCATCTGTTGGTTAGTCCCGGGACTTATTGATCGATGTGTTATATTCGAACCGGACAGTATCACAATCTGCTAAGATGATAGTTCACAATAGCATTTTGGTGTAAATTTTGATATATGGGAATGAAACATGAACGTGGAAAAATACTGACAGGAGACGAATAAATGCGTGCATTGAGAATAATACATGGAGTGACAATGTATGAATGAATACGGAATGAAATGTAAACTTGCGACTGATGTGTTAATTAAGATGAAAAAGAGCAATCTGAGATGGTACATTATTTCAGTCAAAGTCAACAATATCAAGTTCAAACAGTTTAAAGTACCAAAGGGTGTAAGGCAAGGGTGGATCCTCTCTTCCGATTTGTTTAACCTATATGGAGAATATATTATGACGAATACTCGAAGACTGGGACGGCGGTATTGGTAATGGAAGAAGAAAAAAAATCAAACATAAGATATGCAGGTGATACAACGTTTGCCATGTCAGAAGAAGAAATGGGCACGCTCCTTAAAAAGATGGAACACGAGAGCGCATCGCAGTCATAGTCAACAGCATCAAGTTCAAACAGTTTAAAGTACCAAAGGGTGTACGGCAAGGGTGGATCCTCTGTCCCGAATTGTTTAACCTATATAGAGAATATATTATGAGGAATACTCGAAGACTGAGACGGCGGGATTGGTATTGGAAGAAAAAAATAATCAAACATAAGATATGCAAGTGATACAACGTTTGCCACGTCAGAAGAAATGGCCACGCTCCTTAAAAAGATGGAACACGAGAGCGCATCGCAGTCAAAGTCAACAGCATCAAGTTCAAACAGTTTAAAGTACCAAAGGGTGTAAGGCAAGGGTGGATCCTCTCTTCCGATTTGTTTAACCTATATGGAGAATATATTATGACGAATACTCGAAGACTGGGACGGCGGTATTGGTATTGGAAGAAGAAAAAAAATCAAACATAAGATATGCAAGTGATACAACGTTTGCCACGTCAGAAGAAGAAATGGGCACGCTCCTTAAAAATATGGAACACGAGAACAAGCTTCTGAGGCTGGAAATCGATAGGTGCAAAACTAAGCTTATGATAATAATAGACGGTAGTAACACACAGACATCAAATAATGTGAATCATGGTCTGGAACTGGTTACTGACTTTATTTACTTAGGCCGAGGCCACACCAAAATGCTTCGCTAGGTGCTAAGCTAGATTTTACGTGATTTATATACTAGTTGACTTCATGTCTAGCCACACCAAAGTGCTACGCACAAATTCATTTGACAGTCGGGAGCAGTTGAGTCAACACACAATGCCACTCTCAAAACTAACCAATTTCATAATAACTTAACATCTTTATTTACTTTCTGTGCAACTTCATTCCCAAGTGATTTTATTACAGGTACATTTTTCTATAATTTGCTCGATGGGTTCCACAAAGGCTCCCTTTTATACACAGCTGTCATTAAAACTTCTTGTAAATTAACCAACACGTCTGTTGGCTAGGAGATTCACTCGATGACTAATCGTCATGCAACGTGGCTCGAAGCGTGCAGTGTGGCCACTGCGATAGTATGCGGTGGGTTGGTTCGCTAGGATATGTCGCCTAACTCGCAACATAGCTCTAAGCATCAAGCGAGGCTCCTACCTGTGTGGCCGAGGCCTTAGGCTACAGTATTGCCAAAAGTGGAGGATGCGAGGCTGAGGTGGAAAGAAGAACTGGAATTGCAAAAAATGCGGTGTCAAATATGTAAGAGCAGAACTATCACCATCATGACAAAAATGCGCCTATATTAGTCTCTCATCTTCGTAATATTCATGTATGGCGCGGAGACTTGGACTCTGAGAGCAAGCGAGAGACGTAGAATAGATGCATTTGTAATGTGGTACTGGAGAAGGTTGTTACGAATACCATGGACAGCAAGGGGAACTAACACCTCCATTCTCGAAGTACTGAGAATCAACGACATACTGTAGACAATATGTCTTCGACGAATCCTCCGATTCTTTGGGTACATTGCTCCTGGCCAAGGAAACAGTTTGGAGAGGTTTGTGGTGACTGGAGGCGTGGAAGGGCGACGCACAAGAGGAAGAATCCCAATACGTTGGGCTGACCAAGTGAGAGACGCAACTGGACTACCCTTAACAACTGCCCTTCGAGCCACGGAGTACAGGGATGGATGGAGCAGAGTCGTCAGAGACTATCATGGGAGTCACGATGCTCAGTCATGAGCTACACGACAGGATTGAGACATTTTCTTCTACCATGCAATTCTACTACTCACATCATCCATTCGTTCCACATGTCCAAACCATCTCAGAATGCCCTTCCTCACCCTACTCAATACTTCAGTCTTAAGTTCACATTCATTCCTAAAGACCTCGTTCCGCATAATATGTGTTGTGTTCGGAATAAGAAAAATGGTCGGTTTTATTAATTTGTAACCAAAAAAAACTAATAATATAAATTCAATATTTTTTTACTTAAGCTTTCCCTTCCGGTGCTAATAAAAATCCGCCCGTTCCGGTGCTGTGTATTCAATACACATGTAAAAATGAGCTATTTAAAATCGGCAAAATAAGAATATTCATAGCCAATCGCTTAAATTAATTAAATTTGAAGTCAAAAGTGATAATAATTGAAATTTAACTGATGAAAACATGAAGAAGAAAAAAACATCGGACGACGTTCACAAAACGGACAGAGCAACCACCTCGAACGAAAGCACGCTGGCTACTGAGCGAGAGAAGCGAGCTAACTGAGTTTCTATTTCTTGCGTTCCCATATACCGAAGTAAAGTGAGAGTGAGACGTGAATAGCGTCGCTTCTTCACCCATAGCGGTTTTTTTTAGAATTAATATACCTACGTCACACACTGGCAAACGTTTGATTGTATCGGTGAATTTATCCCCGATTTTCACAAAATACCTCTGATGTGGCCGATAAGTGCTAATTATTATTAATATTATTTTTTCATTCAATGCGTAAATGTATTACGGAGGAATACCTAAAATCTGAACCCAGTATTTATTATATTTATAGAGATATTAAAGTTTTTAGAAACAATGTGTACTAGTTACACATCACCGACGGACAGGAAGGGTTAATTATGTATGTTATGTAAAAAAAATATTTTCCGCTCATATTTTTACGAAAAACGCGGAAAACAAAATATAGAAATACGAGTACAAACGAAACATTTTGATACTACAATACAAATTTAAAATTTCAGAGAAATCGTAAGCGTTGTATAAAAAGGTATATGAATGTAGAACTTTAACTGTCCCACGATTCTAGAAGCACTAAGTTTATATGTCCCCAATAAATATAGCCGTGCAAGGAATCACCCTCTGCTCTATAATACATACCAACTTACAGGACGAATATCATTGCTAAACACTCAGTCACGCGTGGTATAGAGATATTGAACCAACTGAATGACTGTGGATATAGTCTCGGCACCTCCTAGCAGTATGAGAAGAATCCTGGCTGATATTCTTCCTAACGAATAAGCTAACTCTGGTATAGAGATATTGAACCAACTGAATGCCACTGTGGATATAGTCTCGGTACCGCCTAGCAGTATGAGAAGAATCCTGGCTGATATTCTTCCTAACGAATAAGCTAACTCTGGTATAGAGATATTGAACCAACTGAGTGACACTGTAGATATAGTCTCGGCACCGCCTAGCAGTATGAGAAGAATCCTGGCTGATATTCTTCCTAACGAATAAGCTAACTCTGGTATAGAGATATTGAACCAACTGAGTGACACTGTAGATATAGTCTCGGCACCGCCTAGCAGTATAAGAAGAATCCTGGCTGATATTCTTCCTAACGAATAAGCTAACTCTGGTATAGAGATATTGAACCAACTGAATGCCACTGTGGATATAGTCTCGGTACCGCCTAGCAGTATGAGAAGAATCCTGGCTGATATTCTTCCTAACGAATAAGCTAACTCTGGTATAGAGATATTGAACCAACTGAATGACACTGTGGATATAGTCTCGGCACCGCCTAGCAGTATGAGAAGAATCCTGGCTGATATTCTTCCTAACGAATAAGCTAACTCTGGTATAGAGATATTGAACCAACTGAATGCCACTGTGGATATAGTCTCGGTACCGCCTAGCAGTATGAGAAGAATCCTGGCTGATATTCTTCCTAACGAATAAGTTAACTCTGGTATAGAGATATTGAACCAACTGAATGACACTGTGGATATAGTCTCGGCACCGCCTAGCAGTATGAGAAGAATCCTGGCTGATATTCTTCCTAACGAATAAGCTAACTCTGGTATAGAGATATTGAACCAACTGAATGACACTGTGGATATAGTCTCGGCACCGCCTAGCAGTATGAGAAGAATCCTGGCTGATATTCTTCCTAACGAATAAGCTAACGCTAGAAGCAGACCCTCTTTGTGTAACAGGAGAAATCCGTGCAAAGTAGATGAGAAAAAAGGAAGAGGCGAAAGTTGTGATATGCGATGGTAAAGTCCGGCACTCATTCCTCTCTGCCTACCACTACTGGCAATCGGCGTGATGTATATATGTTGAGAAGATAAAACAAAATTTAAAAAAAAAATGTACTTAGAAAACTTGTCCAGTAGCAACTTTCGTATATGGGAGTGAAACTATGACGTGGAAAAAGACAGGAGTCGAATAAGTGCTGTAGTAATGCGTCCATTGACAAGAATACGTGGGGTGACAATGTATGACATAAACGGAATGAAGTAATTAGGGATGGATGTGAACTTAAGGCTGATGTGTTGAGTAAGGTGGAGAAGGAGCACGCTGAGATGGTTTGGACATGTGGAATAAATGAATAAAGAGTAACAAAACAAATATACAAAGTAAATGTGAGTGGAAGGCGTGGTAGAAGAAGACAAAAGAAAGTATGGTTAGATCAAGCGAGTGATATTTTGAAAGAAGGAAATATAAAAACTCAGATATATCGTAGGCATTGCTTGAGAAGCTGAATGGATATAGTAAAGGCGAGAGATGTGATTTGCGGTAGGAAATGTTATATTTGCCTTCCCAGACAGGCATACGGCGTGATGTTATGTATGTACAGCACCCGGCGGTAAGTAATACACATCGGGCTTAAGAAAGAGACTGTCGGCCATAATCGGCTAGCTTCGGCTTTGTGGAGCGTCGTCTCCGTCATTCATAGACGTGTTTCGTCGCGTCGTCGCGTACCGGACTGTTGACGCATCGTGCGACAGAGACGACGCTCTACAAAGCCATGCGTATTACTTAATAAGATCACTTTCTTAGGAAAAATTACATTATGTATATTGACGTTTTACATAAATAGTATAACAAAAAAAACACATAAAAACCATTATGCCATCTCCCTGCAGGGGTAGGCAGAGAGGACAGAGGGTCAGACTTTCATATCTCAACAGACATCCTTAGCCTCTTCCACATCCATACACCTTATCATACAACGTTGACGTTTCCCTCTTTCAGAATACCATTCACTTGAGCAAACCATACTTTCCTTGGTGTTCCTCTCACACGCCTTCCACTCGAATTTCCACTACATAATATGTTTTGTTAATATAATATTTCTTAATTTATTCGTTCCACATGCCAAAACCATTTCATATTAATTTTACTTCAACACATCAGCCTTAAGTCCACATAAATCCCTGATCACTTAATTACGTGCTCCGTCATACATTGTCACTCCATGTATTCGTCTCAAAGCAAGCCTTTCTACAGCATTTATTCAGCTCCTCTCGATCTTTTCCAGCTCTACGTTTCACTCCCATACAATAAAATTCGCACCAAAATAATTCTGGAGACATCTTAACAGATTTTAATACTACCCGATTCAAATATATTATTTATAGTTAAGGCATTGTGGAGGATTCAAGACATTGTAATTTGTTTTATCAAACACTGTTTATTCCACATTTTGTAACGGTATAACCCTACCGGTTTCAAGGCTCTCACCTCATCATCAGGGGAGCACAAACAGTTATTTGTGCTTCCGATGATGAGGTGTGCACCTTTTTTTATATTATTTTTTTATATTATTTTTTTATATTATACCGTTACAAAATGTGGAATAAACAGTGTTTGATAAAAACAAATTACAATATATTATAAAAATTTATTATAAACGGATATTTTAAAGAAAATACATATTAAATAAAATTTTAAAAACGCTAAAAATCATACACGTATAATTGGCAATAAAATAATTTTGTAGACATTTTAGCAGAGTTTAACACTATTTGGTTCAAATATATATTATAAAAATAAATTATAAATGGACTGATTTTAAAGGAAATATTAAATTGAATTTAAAAAAACGCTTAAAATCTTACTCGTATCGTAATACAATATTAACATAAAATTTACAACTTAAAATAATATTTGAAGGAATACTACCTCGGTCAAAAAGTGTTAGGACCGGCCACCGTGTGGCGCTGTCAGTCACCCGATTGTAATTCTTTTTTTTTTTGTTAGGTTGCAACATCTATCATTGACACTTCCCTCCGAATTTCAGCGTCATAGCTTGACATTTGTAAAAGTTACGCTGTACTGAGCACATCTACCTTTGTGCGTGTTTTAGATTTTTTACAAGTTTGAAAATGGCATCAACGAGTTTGCATTAAATTTTGTGTGAAAAACGGATTTAACGGTCCGCAGACCTTGGAAATGTTGGAGAAGTGTTTTTTGGTGGCACGAACGCTTCAGAAGTGGTCATGAGTCGGTCGAGGATGACGAACGCAGTGGCAGTCGAAAACCGATGAAAACATCGATAAAATCAAAGAAATGTTGGCCGAAAGCCGCAAATTGACCATCAGAGAGCTGGCAGACGACTTGAACATCGCTTATGGATCCGCTCAAGACATTTTGGTTAGTGATTTGGGCATCAGACGTGTCGCTGCAAAACTGGTGCCGAAATACCTCAATTTCATACAAAAAAAAGGACCGCGTTGAAATCGCGAAAGACATGATTTCCATGAGTTTTTGACCAAAAACAACACGAATACTATCCAGCAGCCTTCGAATTCCCCTAATCTGGCTCCCTGCGACTTTTTCCTGTTCAACCGACTTAAAAAACCGCTTCGCGGAACGCGTTACAACACCCGAGAGGATGTCATGAAAAAATTGAAGACGGCTCTGATGTACATACCGAAAATTGAGTACCAGTGGTGTTTCGAGGTTCGGATCAAGCGCTGGCGTAAGTGCGTTGCAGTCGATGAGGAGTACTTTGAAGGGGACCATATCGATTTTGATTAATAAACTTGTATTTTCTATTTTATGAATCAAGTCCTAAAACTTTTTGATTAAGGTAGTATACTTCTTTAAAAACAAGAAAAATGCTTAAGTTTTTTATTAAAATTTACGATTTTTTTTAAACCTGGCGAGTTTATTGCCATGTGGCAATCTCTTCCAACCAACCAGAACGATGGTTTTTTTATAGGCCCTAAGTGTTAACCAGACTGGAATCCTATTTAAAAAAATCTGGGTTCCAGCGGGGATCGAACCCGCAACCTCCGGATCGGCAGACAAGTGTCTTACCACCAGGCCTCGGAGGTCGTCGACATTGTATCAAAAATAACTGTAAAAACAAACACTAATATTAAATTATAAATCGAAAGTTTACGAGTATAAAGAAACCGTTTAAATAATAAAAAAAAAAAAAACGTAAAAAACTAATGCGGTGTTATTTGAAAATTAACATTTGTTTGAATATAAGAAATGTGCTTAATTTTTGTATAAAAAAATATTATATTTTGACCTCTTTCCCAAAATAATTATAAAAACAAATACTTATAATAAATTATAAATCGGATTATAAAAAAATATGTGAAAGAACTTGCACTATTTGTAATACTTAATGAAAATTTTCAACAAAAAATAATTCACGACAAAGATTTATACTACAGAATGGCCCAAAAGTCACTCGTCCATTTTAAAAGGAAGTAACTTTTTTTATTTCTTAATAATTCACATTTATTCTTTTATAAACAGAAAACACACCTCTTGAAAATTAATGTTATTTAGTTTTAAAAATTACATCCTTTAAATAACAGCCTTTTTGGGCGACGAGGTCCATTTCCACCTGAAAAGATTTGTTAATAAACAAAATATGCGATTTTGGGGGATAGAAAATCCAAGAATAGTCCACCAACGTAGTCTGCACCCCGTAAAAGTAACGGTTCGGTGTGGTGTAAATGCGGAAAGAGTTCTTGGACCTTATTTCTTTGAAGATGAGGCAGAAACTCCACTAACCGTCAATGGCGAAAGGTATCGAGAAATGCTAGAGAATTTCGTGCGTCTTGCAGTCGAGGACACACCAGAGGTACCATATGGTGGCAGCAAGATGGTGCTACAGTCGAGGACACACCAGAGGTACCATATGGTGGCAGCAAGATGGTGCTACTGCTCATACAGCTCGCCCGACAATTGAACTCTTAAGACAAATTTTTGGAAGGATAATTAAGCGAAACTCTGAAATCAAGTGGCCGTCACGCTCACCTGACTTAACTGCTCCAGACTTCTTTCTATGGGAATATTTGAAAGATAGAGTATACCGTAACAACCCTCGAACCATTCAGCAATTGAAGGCCAACATTCGTGAAGAAATTGAAGAAATAAGCCAAGAAACATTACGACAGGTGATGGTTCACGCCTTAGAAAGAGCGGGTCAGTGTGAAGAGAAAAATGGCAGATATTTAAAGGATGTAATTTTCAAAACTAAATAAAATGTATTTGCAAGAAGTGTGTTTTCTGTTTATAAAAGAATAAATGTGAATTATTAAGAAATAAAAAAAATATTTCTTTTAAAAATGGAGGAGTGACTTTTGGGTCATTCTGTATATCTTTATTTCAAAACAAAAAAAGTGATTGAGTGGTTCATTTTTGTTTTTACGATACTTTGACATTTGTCCAAAAGAGAGATTACGATATTTTGACATTTGTCCAAAAATAACTGTAAAAACAAACACTATTAATAAATTATATTGTAAATCAAATGGTCATAAAGAAAATATTTATTAAAATAAAAAAAAACCTGATAGAACTTTAGCTATTTGTAAAGTTAAAAAAAATTACGAACTTGAAAAAATACGACAAACACTTATACAAAAAAATTGTTTAAAATTAAGAAAAATGATTTGAACGAAATTAAAAAAAAAACGATGTTTTGACATCTGTCCAAAAAGAACTTAAAAAAACAAACGTTTATCCCGTATCTTTGTTAAAAAATGCGAAAAATAGTTGAATGGTACATTTTTGTATTTAAAAAAATTTGACAATTTAACATTTTACTAAAAATAACTGTAAAACAACTCATTTTAAATCGAACGATTATAAAGAAAATATTTTAACAAGTAAAGAAAAAAAATTTACACGTAAAGAAAATATTTAAACACGTAAAGAAAAAAAATTCACACGTAAAGAAAAAAATTTCACACGTAATGAAAATATTTAAACACGTAAAGAAAAAAATTTCACAAATAAAGAAAAAAAATCACAAATCAAGAAAAAAATTTCACACAAAGAAAAAAAATTCACACGTAAATAAATAAAAAAAAAGTAGAACTCACGCTATTTGTAGTGTTAAATAAAAATTTACCATTTTAAATAATACAAAGGTGAACACTTATGCCATATATTTGATTAAAAATAAGAAAAATGCTTAATTTTTGTATTAAAAATTACGATATTTATATATTTATCAAAGACTAATTTAAAAAATGAACATTTATACCATATCTTTATTAAAAAAATAAGAAAAAATATTGAATGGTACATGTTTGTTTTAAAAAATTACGACGTTTTACTAAAAATAACTGTAAAAAACAAACACTAATTATAAATTATAAATCTAATTATTATAAAGATATTTATTTAAATAAAAAAAAAAGTCGTAAAATGATTCACGCTAATTTGTAGTAAAATAAAAAAAAATAAAAAACTTTTAAATAATACAAAGCCAAGAAAAATGTTTATAGGTATTTAAAATTACGATATTTTGACATTTGTCCAAAAATTACTTTAAAAAAAACAAACACTGATTATTAAATATAAAGAAAATATTTATTTAAATAAAAATAAAATGTCGGAAAGAACTTACGATATTGTAAATATGAAATTAAAATGAACTTAAAATATAATTATATACGACAAACGTTGATAAAAGTCGAAATCGTAATAACAGTGTTATAACTCAAAAATACTCGATTCCGTAAGGAAAATGAAGAAATGTCTAAACATAATTAAACAACTCAAGTCATGATAACAACGGACAATAATAAATTACAAACCGAATCATTAAGGCAATATTTGCTCAACAATGTTTATATTCGATATAAGAACAATTAAAATCGTATACAATAATTATAAATAGACAAAAGGGAACATTGCGTTACAGTATTTTAAAGAAATCTAGTTAAATATTTTTTTATTATTACCATTTTCCAATAATCATTTATAGATAAGAAATAACAATGGACATATACAAGTTAGGTAAGGCATACAAAAATAGGTATGACTCTATTTTATGAATGGTTCAAAACACGGATTAAACTTAACTTACTGACAGTCGTCGATTTTCCATCAAAATCGACGAGAAAAAATGTGTTTTGATTTATTTTAAATATAAAAACGATCGATTAATATATATTTGCGACATTTTAAGACGATGCCAAAATATGTACGTGTCGATCGGAACTCGTTAAAAGGTTAATAACAAGCAATTGAATTGGTATCGACGATAAACTTTTGTGTTTCAAAGACGGTAAACAAATATATAAATTTCACTCACCAGCATCAATGTTTGTAATATATAATTGGGTTAATATATTAGCCGGCGGTCACCTGAACATCACACATTTGTAAAATATTAGAATCTTATGGAGAATTTTGAGCAATTAAAAATTTATTACAATAGCAAAAAGTCGACCGCAAAAACTGTCAAATGTTATAAAAATCATAGACAATTAGAGATGGGTCGGTCGCGAAATTATGCGATTAAAAAAACTAGTCTCTCATAAGAACTAGAAAACTGAGTATCTGAATTAAAAAGTATTCCGTTCTTTAGATATTAGTATGAACGGCTCTTAACATTAATTGAAACGTGTAATTTTAATGAATGTGTTAAACATTTTTATTGTTAAACTGCATATATCAATTATATCCTTCTTAATTTAGTTTGAACGACTATCAACATTTCATGAAAACATGTCATTTAACAAATGTAATAAATTTGAATTTAATCTTTTGAAATATTGAATTATTGTTAGAAATCATTTTTAAAGTAGCATTTCGTGGTTTATCTCATCTTCATTACGCTTTTGATGAAACTCCAAAAGGTTCTTAAACCTTGTTGGGTAAAATACCATAATTATTTATCAGGTTTGACAGTTTGAAATTTGTGTCGATATTTTCCACTGCAAAAAAAAACGTTTTTCTATGGTTGACTAAATATGTAAAAAATGCTTAATTTGTTTTGAAAAAAAATGTTTTCAAAATATTTTTTAAACTTTCTTTATATCAAATCCAAACCAGTGAACTCATATTTCAGTCTTTATATACGGCACCAATATAAATATCAATTTATACACTTTCTCATATATTTAATGATGATTGTAAAATATAATGTAATTGCGTATTTATATTAAATTACAGTTCGGTCGTTTACCATACAATGTGTTCGATTAATTGCTATGTGTTAATCTTTCTTGCCATGCTGAAACATTTTAAAGAGACCTTTAGTAAGAAAATCAGTCTTCAATATTTTTTTTAAACAAATTAGGTTCGAATGTAAATCGAATCCGTAACCCTTGGGTTGAAAAACCCCCGAGTTTATTTACCAACTAGACCACGGAAGTTTTTTTTTTGCTAATTTGCAATGTTTTCTCACACAGCAAATAATTTGCAACCGGTTTTTTGAACAATACTCGAAGGAAAATTTTCTAGTTCAAATAAAATTAGCCACATCCATCCCTAGCAGACAATAAATTGATGACCGTACCACTTGTATACAGGTGGCGGCATCTTCAATTGGGCACATAACGCGCGGCAAAACCGAATTCTCACTTATTGCGATAGTTTTCTCAAATTTCCTCACAGAAGCACGCTTTATTTTAATAAAACAACATAATTTATCAAAACAATAACAGTAAACAAGTAATAATGATAAAATTTATAACTAAATATCGTTATTATTTAATTTTTTTCAATAAGTTAAAAAATATTTGATTAAAAAAATATATTAATTAGGGGATGACCCTGAAAAATATTAAATCAATTGCTCCAAAATATTCAGACATATATATCATCACGCCATTTTCTTCTCGGGGTAGGCCGAGAGAAACGAGTGCCATTTTTTTTTCTATCACAACATACTTCCTTCACATTGATATATCTTCTGATACAGCTCGTTCTATTAATTTTACTCCTGACGAACCATTACATTTCTTTCTTTTTTTTTAATTCGTTCGCTTTATTCAAACATTATTTTAAATTTTTATCGGTCGCCCTCTATCACGACTTAAGTTATGCTTGCATCATAAATATCTTAAGTCAATCTTTTATCGCATCTCAGTTTAATACATCTATGCCAACTCACATATACTTTTTCATTCCACTTAACACATCCGTTTTTCTCTCAAATTCTTCCTTAATAATTACATGTTTTTACTGTTACATAGCGACACACTTGCCCTTTGATATAGACCAGTGCTTCTCAACATTTTATCACTCGTAGCCACCTTGTTTTTACTAACATAATAATCATTAATATTGATTTTAAAATACAAAATGGTTTTATTTACTGATTATAAAAACAAAAATATAAATAAAAAAAACAGAAATGAACTTACCTTAATTTATTTTAATGGAACATCTACTGTTGAACACGCGTTTTTTTTTTAAATATTGCAAATAAAAGACATCCTACCATTTTAATTTTCGAATTGTCCTTCATTATGATCAACTTGTTGCCATTTTATATTATCAACAACTTGTCATTTTGCATTATCAACAACTTGTTGCCATTTTACATTATCAACAACTTGTTACCATTTTACATTATCAACAACTTGTTACCATTTTACATTAACGGCAACTTGTTGTCATTTTACAATATCAACAACTTGTTGTCATTTTGCATTATCAACAACTTGTTACCATTTTACAGTATCAACAACTTGCCATATTACATTATCAACAACTTCTTTCCATTTTACATTATCAACAACTTGTTGCCATTTTACATTATCAACAACTTGTTACCATTTTACATTATCAACAACTTGTTGCCATTTTACATTATCAACAACTTGTTACCATTTTACATTAACAACAACTTGTTGCCATTTTGCATTATTAACAACTCGTTGCCATTTTACATTATGAACAACTTGTTGCCATTTTGCATTAACAACTTGTTGCCATTTTACACTATCGACAGCTTGTTGACATTTTACATTATCAATAACTTGTTACTATTTTACATTATCAACAACTTGTGGCCATTTTACATTATCAACAACTTGTTGCCATTTTACATTAACAACAACTTGTTGTCATTTTCATTATCAACAACTTGTTGCCATTTTACGTTATCAACCACTTGTTACCATTTTCGTTATCAACAACTTGTTGCCATTTTACATTATCAACAACTTGTTGCCATTTTACATTATCAACAACTTGTCATTTTACACTATCAACGACTTGTTGCCATTTTACATTATGAACAACTTGTGGCCATTTTACAGGCAATTTTTTAATTCCATTTGTATAACTGGACTAATTTTTATGTAAAAAACTTCTTTCTCGACTTGATCTTTCTTCAGATGAACTCCGTGGCCTAGTTGGTAAGACGCCCGCCTCCTAGCCCGGAGGTTGCGAGTTCAATTCCCGTTGGAACCTAGATTTAAAAAAAGGATTTCAGTCTAGTTTTCACTTAAGGCCTCTTTGACATCTTTCTGGTTGGTTGGAATATATTGTCGCATGCCAATAAACCGCCCCGTTGTACTGTATACAACGAAAGTGTAATATAATACAATACAATATGAAAGGAAATTTTATAAATACATCATTTGTGAAATAACAACAGGTCATTTAATTTGGACACAATATTAATGGATCTGGTTTTGTTGCCTTTCATTTGTCGTGTCCCCAGTAAACTAGGCTTTTACCTGTAGCTTACTGAGGAACTTATGTCATTCACCATCATATATTTTTATTTACATATGACGACCTCCGTGGCCTAGCTTATAAGACGCCTGTCTTCCAGTCCAGAGGTTGCAAGATCAATTCCCGTTGGATCCCAGATTTAATAAAAGATTCTTGTCTGGTTTTCAGTTAACGTCTCTTTAACATCTTTCTAGTTGGTAGGAAGATATTGTCACATGACAATAAGTCCACCAGGTTGTACTTACAGTCTTACCAATCAGGCCACGGAGGTTCTTTGAGTGTGGCACTGAATCAATTTGAAATTTCGTTAAAATTATTTATTTATTTATTTAACACTTTTATTGCAAATACAATTTAGCGAGCTTATTGCCAGGTGGCAATCTCTTCCAACCAATGAGACAACCGTAAATAAAGCACGTTACATGGTCGCATAAATCATTCAAATGACTATCCATCCCCACGAAAACCATAAACACATATGTGATCATATGCCCACAAACCCCACAAAGACGGACAATCACCCGAACATTATTTTTCATATAAAGTGAGATATCATCAATCAAAAGGAAATGAAGGGATGGTGGAGAGGAAATGAAAAAAAATCAGGAATGAAACACGTAATTTTGCTGACTAGAAATTAAGAGTTTTTTCAATCGCTTCTTAAAGCATGTCAAGGACGGAGCGAGTCTTATATTGGTTTGTAACTGATTCCAGAGTCTCACTGAATGGACAGTAAAGGACGACGTAAAGAAAGAGGAGCGGTGAACTGGAAAGGCCAATAAACAATCTCTGTTTGAGCGTAGCGCTAATCTATGATTGGAAAGACGCTGAAAATGTTTCCAACAAAATGAAATATACATTCAACATATCAAAGACAGATATATCAAACGGTGTGAATATGCATAAAGGATAATCAGACGCATCAAAGAATGAATGCTTGTTTCATTTACTCCGGATAATATGCAACAGTCTTGCAATTCGCAATGTTTAAACTTCAGTCTGTTTTCAATACAGGTTCTATCCTGATATAAACAAACAGGGGCGAAACAATGGGTGGGCGAGAGGGACAGCAGCTCCGGGCGCATTCCAAATTGGGGCGCAGAACTTGAGTTTCTAATTCCAACAATTATTGGAGCATCTGGTTCGAATTTCAATTCTTTGGAATTTCAATTTTTTTTTAAAGCATAGATATGATCGACGTCATAGGTACCCATATACCTCCGAATACTAGGCGAAACAAATGCCCGTGTTATTCGAGGGGAGTAGCACAGCGCGAGGTTTGAACCGGTGACTTTCTGCATGGAAGTCCAGTGCGTTATCGCGCGGACATGCATCTCATGAATGGAACCTTATCTAAACATATAAATTATGAATGGCACCTTATCATAACATCGAAATTTAGAATCGAACCTCACCTAAACATCGAAAATTATTAATGGAACCTTATCTATACATCGAAATTATGAATGGAACCTTATCTACATATCGAAATTATGAATTTAACCTTATCAAAACATCGAAATTATGAATGGAACCTTGTCTAAACATCGAAATTATGAATGGAACTTTATCTACACATCGACGTGATGAATGGAACCTTATCATAATATCGAAATTATTAATGGAACCGTATTTAAACATCGAAAATATGAATGGAACCTTTTCATAACATCAAAATTATGGATGGAACCTTATCTTAACATGGAAATTATGAATGGAACCTTATGTACACATCGAAGTTATGAATAAAACCTTTTCTTCACGTCAAAATTATGAATGGAACCTTATCATCATCGAAAATATGTATGCAATCTTATCTACCCATGGAAATTATGAATGGAACATTATCTTCATATCAAAATTATGAATATAATCTTATCTACACGTCGAAATTATGAATGGAATCTTACTAAACATCAAAATTGTGAATGGAACCTTATCTTAACATTGAAATTATGAATAAAACTTTACATAAACATCGAAATTATGAATGGAACCTTATTATAGCATCGAAATTTTGTATGCAACCTTATCAACACATCGAAATTCTGAATTTAACATTATTTGCATGTCAAAATTATGAATAGAACCTTATCTACACATCGAAATGATGAATGGAATCTTATCAAACATCGAAATTGTGAATGGAATCTTATTTTAACATCGAAATTATGAATAGAACCTTATATGAACACCGAAATTATTAATAGAACCTAATATAAACATCGAAATTATGAATAGAACCTAACCTAACCTAACATTATCCACATGTCGAAATTATGAATACAACCTTATCTACGCATCGAAATGATAAATGGAATCTTATAAAACATCGAAATTGTGAATGGAATATTGTCTTAACATCGAAATTATGAATAGAACCTTATATGAACACCGAAATTATTAATAGAACCTAATATAAACATCGAAATTATGAATAGAACCTAACCTAACCTAACATTATCCACATGTCGAAATTATGAATACAAATTTATCTACGCATCGAAATGATAAATGGAATCTTATAAAACATCGAAATTGTGAATGGAATATTGTCTTAACATCGAAATTATGAATAGAACCTTGTATAAACATCAATATTATGAATAGAACCTAATATAAACATCGAAATTATGAATAGAACCTAATATAAACATCGAAAATATGAATAAAACCTAATATAAACATTGAAAATATGAATAGAAACTAATATAAACATCGAAATTATGAATAGAACCTTATATAATGTAAACATCGATATTATGATGCGAATACTTTAAACTCTTCCAGTTTCAGTAGCTTCAGTTGAATACTTGTACGAGTATAACTTTAGCATATTAAAATTAAGAACTGCCTTATAAAATACTTAAGAATAACCCAAAAATAAGAACAGCGTATAACCAACTATGCCAAAGAGCTATTTTATTATACCGTGTCAGGGAATATACGAGTAGCATAAATAATATAACATTTGCGGCACGGCACTGCCTGGACTGGGCTTTGAACTCAGAATGGGTAATGATTTTACTAAGCTTGAATCAGTCAAAATTTGTATACTTCTCTGGTATCAACAATTTTGGATAACAATTCAGTAAAATGGTCACCCCACTGTGATGTCCATGTTGATATAATTGAACGCATAAAGCGGAGGTTTTTACAATTTGCAAACTTCAAACTGTAGATTCTAATAACTGAGATGACTATAATATAATTTAGAAATAGCTACTAACTTTGTGCTCTCCTTTATTAATATAAATAACGTAATATAAACAAAACATTAAGGACAATACTTTGCCTCTGGAGTTGAGTAACCCTGCATCACTTGAATGGACGGCGTATGTACTTTGGACTGTCTATTTAAATTTGTCGAGGAATGCGAATCTCATCGGTCATTGACCGTATGTATGCGACAATATTCCGCGACGAACGCCACATGTTGAAGGTTTTGTGACATTTACTTTATTCTTGACGAGTCTTCATTAATCTGTAAGCGAGTATGAACGCACGGGTGCGTGTGAACCTAACTTATCTCAAGTTAGTACGAACGCACCGGTACGTTTCATATTAACGTCAAAGAAAAGTATAGATTATACCAAAAAAGTTAATTGTATTGATATCTATGGATAATTTGTCATAACAAATTCCAATTCGTAATACAGTTTTCGCTTTTACCGATTTATAAACGAAATATGTATCATAACCTCACTAAAAAGCACGTAAAAAAATATTTTAAAAACTCACTCCCTGGGTACATATTGTTCCTATATAACTTACTTTAGTTCAGAAAATGTAGAATGAGTCCTGTGACAGCTCACAAATTTGCCCCAATACAAGCTTGTAACGATGTTCAGTAATTTTAATTATTTTATCAACTATAATATAAGCCTCGATTCTAATAAATAGCAGGTTATTTAGGTAAATACATTACATAAGGTTGTATTGGGACAAATTTGTGAGCTGTCACAGGACTCATCCTAGAATTTCCGTAATATAGCTTACATATTAAAAAAAGTTAATTGGTGTAAGGTTAGGGGAGCGCGGTGGGTACTCAATGTTAACTCTACACCCAATCCATTTGTTTAGCAAATTTTCATCAACATAGGCTCTCACATGACGACGGTAGTGGGGAAGTACATCATCTTACTGGAAATAAGAGTCCTCCTCATTCCTAAACTCTTCACGAATGCGCAGTATGACAAATGTATGCATCAAATTCAGGTAAACGGCACGGCATTCAAGTGTGTATACCATACATTGTAATTTGTTTTTATCAAACACTGTTTATTGCACTTTATGTAACGGTTTATTTATTTATTTAACAATTTTATTGCAAATACAATCTGGCGGGCTTATTGCCAGGCTGCAATCTCTTCCAACCAACCCGACAAAAGTAAATTAAGCAAGTTACACAGTCACAAAAATCATTCAAATGACTATCCATCCCCACGAAATCCATAAACACATACGTGAACATATGCCCACAAATCCCACAAAGACAGGCAATCACCCGAACATTCTTTTTCATGTAAAGTGAGATATCATCAATCAAAGGAAAAGGAAGGGATGGTGGAGAAGAAAAAGGAAAAGAAAAAAATCAGGAATGAAACACGCCATTTTACTGACTAGAAATTACGAGTTTTTTTTCAGTCGCTTTCGTAAAGCATGCCAAGGACGGAGCGAGTCTTATATTGGTTTGTAACTGATTCCAGAGTCTCACTGCATGTTTCAAAGTTTTCACCTCATCATCAGAGAGCACAAACAAGACTTGTTTGAAAAAAACAAATTGCAATGTCTTTAAACCTTCTTCTTCTTCCTAGAGTCATGTCTGGTCCCCCCAACGTTGAATATCACCTGAGAGTATGTGTCTCTGTCCCCGGCAGCCCGAAAAAGATCCCCAACGCTCCTTATACCAGTCTAATCACGTATATTGCGGAGCCAGGAGATTTGCCTCCTGCCAACACCTCTTCGACCCTCTATTTTACCTTGGATGATCAGGTGCAGTAATTTGTATTTTGCTCCTCTAAGTACATGACCCAAATAGGACACCTTTCGGATTCTAATATTAGTCAGCAAATCTCTATCAACTTTGGCTCTTTGAAGAACCCTCGTGTTGCTGACCATATCCGTCCAGGGTATCCGTAGCATTCTCTGGTGCATCCACATTTCGAATGCTCCCAGTCGGTTCATACTATAGTTCGAAAATTCTAGGATGAGTCCTGTGACAGCTCACAAATTTGCCACTATACAACCTTGTAACGATGTTCAGTAATTTTAATTATTTTATCAACTTTAATATAAGCCTCAATTCTAATAAATATCAAGTTATAATATTTAGGTAAATACATTATATAAGGTTGTATTGGGGCAAATTTGTGAGCTATCACAGGACTCATCCTAGAATTTCCGAACTATACCAACTTTGAGGGTCCATGATTCCACTCTATATAATAACACTGACCAAACGTAGCATTTGACTAACCGCTGTCGAAATTTTAAGTTTAGATTATCATCGCAGAATACGCTTCTCATTTTATTAAAAGTCGCACGAGATGTTTCAATTCTGCACTTGACTTCGATTTCTTTAGCCTCCGTGTTAATGCCTCAATTATAAATAATATATGTGTATATATCAGGGCTGTGGAGTCGGAGTCGGAGTCGTGGAGTCGGAACATTTTAGGCGGAGTCGGAGTTGGAGTCGGAGTCGGAAAAAATCGACCGACTCCGACTCCGTTTAATTATTTTAACATTTTCTTTAACTCATCCAATGCTGAGAACACGCCTGGCGTGTCCATGAGAACATCTGCTTCATGCTCAAAACACGCGCGGCGTGTCCATGCCTAAATATCGTTAGTGTATTATATCAGCATTCGATATTCGTTCATTACTTCGGAAGATGCCGCCGCATTCGGGCGTTCTCAAAAATCTTGTGTTCTATTCAATATTGAATAAAAAAAATAATAAACAATATAAATGAGATTTAGTTAACGTATGAAAACAAATGAAGCAACCTTTTTATTTTAAAGTGTTTTCTTATTTTTTTTAATACCTACCTGTGTTGTTTTTCTAATTATTTTAAAAGTTTTATTTAATTCTTTTTTTAAATATTAATATATATTTTTAATATTATTTTAGTGTGAAGATATTGCTTAATGCGTATTGTTTATATATTTTTTTATTAAATTGTTTCATTTGTTTACGAATATAATTATTTTTTTATTTATACCTGTATCCATTATTAATAAGTCAATATAAATACATTAGGTAGACGCAGTAAATTATAAAATAAAATAAAAATTGAAGTCAGAGTCAAGAGTTGGAGTCGGAGTCGGTGTCGGAGTATAAAATAAAGCCGGAGTCGGAGTCGGTAAATTTTCATCCGACTCCACAGCCCTGGTATATATTGTTTTGAGACACACTATATATACTATATGTTGTTATTTTTAATCTTTGTATCAAAAAGAACATTTGACAGTTAAAATAAAATAAATAACAGGAATGGACGGACGATTCTGGAGAAGTCATTTCGAGTTCTAAGTTTAGCAGTGAACTCATTAGAAAAGCCGAAAGTGACGATGTGTGGAATGCAGGTAGACTTAACCAGTATATGACATCGTAAGATTAAACCTTTTCGTGGCGTCCATGTTTGTGGTACTCGACGTAACCCGTTATTGTTTAAAACAAGTTAAACGACTAACGTTTGACATTTAAGACGAAATATATTATGTTAATTTTTCTTGTTCACGCTAATAACCAACCGATCTGCTGTTGTCGGGGCATCCGCGTTACCATCATCGCCATCATACCTTGTCTATGGTATATCGGAATAGGTAGAAAAAATTTACATGTTACCGTATCAACGTTTTCCATTGTAAATAATATATACTAAATCAGCGGTCGGCAACATATGAGGAGGTAATATTATAAAAATAATATGTTCACCAAATCAGAATGTTGGGGAAAGCGCAAAAAAAAACTGTTTGCATTAAAAATATATGACATAATAGTTTCAGACGTGGGCAAATGCGGCTCCGAGAGCCGCATGTGGCTTTTCGTTGGGTTATGTGCGGCTCCCAATGTGTATTATAAAAATATAGATACTTTTTTCCCCATTATGCTTGTATTTTCGCGATTTCCCTTTCTAAATGGTGTAAGTGACAAGATGCGCATGTATGAATGCAACTATCAAAGACGCAAGTATTGGTGTATACGTGTGTGCTGTGATTTCAATGTGTAGGGTGCGCGGGCATCTCCAAACCGCGCAGACGATTTCCCTTTCTAAATGGTGTAAGTGACAAGATTCGCATGTATGAATGCAACTATCAAAGACGCAAGTATTGGTGTATACGTGTGTGCTGTGATTTCAATGTGTAGGGTGCGCGCGCATTTCCAAACCACGCAAACTGTATTCCGCGCTATTTTTATATTTTCTTATATGTGTATTTTAGATACTTTATATAGCAATTAAAATGTGTGTAGAATATGTAATAAATTAGAATGAGTGTATTTAATACAACGTGAGAACGTGATTATGATGTGGCTCTTTATATACCTTATATGAAAATCCAGAATGTGGCTCTCGTTGACCTCATGTATGCCCACAATCAAAATATCTGAAATCCTTAAAATCGCTTAAAGTGACTTGATTTGTTGTTTAAAATCGAATCATAATAATTAAAATAGTTATTCTAGTTTAAAATATGGACATGATCCTTTTTGAGTGTGAACAATTCTACTTTCATCTTTTTTTATTGAACAGCTCTGGGACATGATGTTTTTTGTTCGATTTCAAAAATATTATACAGGTATTGCAAAATATAATCAAAAAATAATCGGGATGAGTAATTTATTGTTATTTTAATCAAATAAAATAAGTCAAGTGTTACAAAATAAGAAATATTACTATAAAACTATAAATATACGAATATGTAGATAGATAAAGCTGTATAATGACATTACACTGCACGTACGATTTAAAACTGACAGTTGCTGGTGAACCGGTACGAAGTTAGACACAATCGGAAAGCTATGATTGGTCAATTCGGACATGATCTTTTTTGATTGGTTTGAAGCCTGGACATAATTGTTTTTGAAAAAAATACAGGTTCCTTATTATGATTTTAAAATGATTTGTGTGCTTTTTTCAATCAAATGAAAATATTAAACGGCTCCGTACCATCGATAAGAAAAATCTGCTTTATCAACTCATTTTTGGTATCCGATGGACACGATCTTTTTTTAATGTTACCTTCTCATATATGCACTGAAGTGCTACTTTTTATTACTTTTTAAATATTGGACACTCCGCGTGCCACTGATGGATTCAAGAACTTTTCATTTGTTAAAGAAAAATCTATTTTTTTAGAAATTGTGCATTTATTTAATATTGTACAGCACCGGTATAAATATTGTTGTACGGCACAGGCACAAAGAACTGGAACACAGGTGAATGACTGCTGCACGATACTCGGAGAATTTAGCTCACGTTCAGAGGCGTAGATCGGTGAACAGGTAGCAGGGTGAAGAGATTCCTCTTAGGCAGATGATCGCAAGTAAAACGCAGTAGGCAGAGTGAACTGAGAAGTGATTTATTTTGGTCTTTTGCGTTTCTTATGTACGGTCAATCGCTCATCGCAAGCGCCTGTTTTACGCCACTGCATGCAGTCACAACTCGCGAAATGTCACATTTTTCGTAAGTTGTGCGCACGCAGAGGCCAGCCGACTTGCGATATATGTTAGTCTTGCGGTGGCCGCGCATAAATCTCATTTCCGTTACGGTCGCGACGCAACGCGGACCTCAACAAACATAAATATTCATACAAAATCACACAAAAATACCAAAGACATATCAAAATATAACTAAATATCAAACACACATAAACAATTAGGAAACCAACCCTAATATGTTTTATGATGACGCATACGTCCGATACGACTGTAAAATAGGTGAATGGCTGCCGCTTAATGATCGGAGATTCTGGTTTACTTCTTGCTTTTCCGGTGAAAAGTAGCAGGGTTAAGAGATTCCACTTTAGCAGGTAGAAATTTGTCGTTAGTTAAAATACATCGTTCCTTATGTGCAGCCCATCGCCCATCATAAGCCCCCTTTATTCGCCCGTGTATGCCGTCACGACTTACTATACTCAAGAAAATGTAGGATGGTCTCTGTGACGTTTGAAATGTCATGTCTCAAAGGGATGGGGTAAAATTGTTTTTTTTTTTACAAATCGAATCGTTTTTTTATAAATCGAAAAATTACTTTTCTCTAAACTGACGTTTTAATTCTTAATTTTCATTTTACTGATGTATTGTATGATTTGTATCTATCTTTAAATGGGTCAAGATCCACTATGAATTAATACTCGTACTAATTACGAACATTTGATTTTAGGTATAAAAAAATCGAAAATCCAATTATCGTATACCCCATCTCTAGCCAATGCAGACTAACGTAGTGACTTTTGACAAACGTCACCAAATATTATTTGATTTTAACAAACTGCCACATTTTTGCTAATTTGTAACCAGATGTATTTAGTTATCATTATTGTTAGTTTTATATAATGTATTTACCTAAATAACTTGCTATTTATTAGAATCGAGACTTATATCTGTGGCATTATGACATACGTTGATATGTCCCTTAGTTTCACCTTAGTTTACAGAAGCAATATTAACTTTGATAAGCTGTTAAAATCAGTACAAATAAGCATTTTTTAAGTTTTCCCACCGCATGTACTCAATTTTCGGTATGTCCATCAGAGCCGTCTTCGATTTTTTCATGACATCCTCTCGGGTGCTGTAACGCGTTCCGCGAAGCGGTTTTTTAAGTTGGTTGAACAGGAAAAAGTCGCAGGGAGCCAGATCAGGTGAATTCGAAGGCTGCTGGATAGTAGTCCTGTTGTTTTTGGTCAAAAACTCATGGAAATCATGTATTTCACGATTTCAACGCGGTCCTTTTTTTGCATGAAATTGAGGTCTTTCGGCACCAGTTTTGCAGCGACACGTCTGAGGCCCAAATCACTAACCAAAATGTCTTGAACGGATTCATTATCGATGTTCAAGTCCTCTGCCAGCTCTCTGATGGTCAATTTGCGGTTTTCGGCCAACATTTCTTTGATTTTATCGATGTTTTCATCGATTTTCGACTGCCACTGCGTTCGTCATCCTCGACCGACTCACAACCACTTCTGAAGCGTTCGTGCCGCCGAAAAACACTTCTCCAATATTTCCAAGGTCTGCGGACCGTTAAATCCGTTTTTCACACAAAATTTAATGCAAACTCGTTGATGCCATTTTCAAACTTGTAAAAAATCGAAAACACGCACAAAGGTAGATGTACTCAGTACAGCGTAACTTTTACCTAACAAAAAAAAAGAATTCCAATCGGGTGACTGACAGCGCCACACGGTGGCCGGTCCTAAAACTTTTTGATCAAGGTAGCGCTATCTCACTGTCGGGGTAGGTAGAGAGGACAGAGTGTCAGATTTTGCTATCTCGACAGACATCCTTCGCCTCTTCCACATCTATACAGCTCTTATACAACTTCTACGATTTCTCTGACTTTCTACATTTCATTTTATCATAATATAATTAACTTGATCCTACCATATTTTCCTTAGTCTTCTTCTTACACGCCTTCCACTCACATTTGCATTATATATTTGTTTTGTTAGTCTTTCTTCATTCATTCGTTTCACATGCCCAAACCATCTCTGTGTGCTCTTCTTCATCTTACTCAATACATCAGCCTTAAGTTCACATTCATCCGTAATCGCTTTATTCCGTATTCTGTCATACATTGTCACCCCATGTATTCTTCTCAAATATGAGTGGAAGGCGCAGTAGAGCAACACCAAGGAAAGTATGGTCAGATCAGGTGAATATTTAAAAAAAAAAGGAATTTTAGAAAATCAGAAATCGTAGAAGTTATATGAGAAGGTGTATGGATGTAAAAGTTCACATTCATCCCTAATTCTGTTATACATTGTCACTTCACGTATTCATCTCAAAGCACGCATTTCAACAACATTTTTTTCAGGTCCATGTTTCACTCCCATACTATAAAGTTGTCACCAAGATATTATTGTGGTCTATCATCTTTCAGTTGATACTAGAATACTGTTGTGGACTATCACCGTAGCAGATTTTGACACTCTGTCTCAAATATATATTTTTTAATACCCCATTGATTTTGTTTCCTATTACTACACACCGTTCGATGTCCCTTTTAACACTTGCCTTACTGTGCTAAACAATTCCGCCAGCCACTGTGCTGGACGCCCAGCATCCAGTGAAAAATGTATGTTTTAAATTAAAATTATGCATAATCTGCTAGATTATTTTTTGTAATTAGCTATAAAATTATTTTATTATGTAAGTCCTGGTCACTCACTATCCATCATAGGGTGGCAAGTGTTAACTCCTCAATAGTCTGAGGAAATACTACCAAAATAGCAGAATTCCTCAACTGTTAGCATTAACACCACATTATTAAATTAGCATCCCTTGAAAGATCATAGAATGTAAATTAACTTGCTAGCTAGTAGCTCTCAAAATTTTTCAATTCACGGCGCCCTTAGTATATCAGGATTTTTCCACAGTGCCTAAAGTCAGAATATATCTAACAGATGTACTTATATTGGTGCAGTTAGATTAGTATCAAGCACCATCTAGTATTAGTATTGAAAACCAAAATCTAGCTGACACCTCAACTAATAGTTAGTGGTTTGCAGTGTCCGTTAGATGTCGCTTCATATCATCGCATCAGCACATCAATGGTCCGATTAACCTTTCCCTTCCTGTGCTAAAAAAATCACGCGTTCCGGTGCTGTGTATTAAATACACATGTAAAAATGAGCAATTTAAAATCGGAAAAATAAGAATATTCATAGCCTTAAATTGATTAAATTTGAAGTCAAAAGTGATAATAATTGAAATTCAATTGCTGAAAACAAGAAAAAACATTGGCCGACGTTCACAAAACGGGCGCAGAGACCACCTCATATGGATACTTGCGAGCTACTGAGACGGGACTCGGAACACTAACACTGTGTATGTTATACCTCGAAGGAAGAAACAACTACGATTCTGTTTCTTGCGTTCCTATATACCGAAGTAGAGTGAGAGTGAGACGTGGATAGCGTCGCTTCCTCACCCATAGCCGTTTTTTATAATGAATATAGCTATGTCACACACTGGCACACGTTTGAGTGCTAATTATTATTAATATTATTTTTTCATTCAATGTGTAAATATTTTATGGAGGAATACCTAAAATCTGAACCCAGTATTTATTATATTTATAGAAATATTAAATTGTTTAGAAGCAATGTGTACTAGTTACACATCACAGGGAAGGTCTCATTTCAGTGAAAATATTGGAATCTTCCACGTCACTCTTGTAAGCCAGCCGTGAAGCCCTGTGGCAACACTTCGCACATGTTGTGAACCACTGTGTTAAGCTGAAAGGTTGAAAAATAAAACCACCTAACAATATTGCTTTTATAAAAATTAAGTTTAATTTTTATCACAATTTTTTGATGACAACATTTTTCACGTATGTTGTTATTGATCATATATGCCCTTGTTCATGTGTGTTCGTAACAAAGACGAAAATCCATGATTTTGTTGAGCTCCGGCAACACGACACTCATTAGCTTCTACTAAAGTTACTTGCTATTGTTGCACTTGTCGAAAATCACACTTTCATTGAGCTTCTGTGATATTTTATCACTTTAAATATCATCAAATAGTGTGATATTTCACTAAATTATTACCTTTTTTTTGAGTGCATGCGAATGACAATAAATGCATTTTCATTTGCTTTATAAAAAGTACGAAACAAATGTTTAGTTAAGAAATAAACAACCTTATTTAATATTGCAACTACGTAGCTTCCAAATGCTGACCCGTTTTATTTCTTCTTATTGAATAATAGCCGTGAACTCCTATATAAAGGGTCTTTCAAATTAAGTGTATTTTTAAATGTCTTGGATAAAACACAGATGGCGTCGTAAACTTGCCTGGGTCTTGTGACATTTGAGAAGTGTAATGTATGACATTTATAAAAATGGAGTCGTATACAATACAACAACGCGTTCAAATTGTTGAATTATTTTATGTATTGTAATCTCCGGAAACGGTGATGTTCATTGCCCACCAAGATCATGTGATCTGACACCGTTGGACTATTTTCTCTGGGGCTACGTGAAAAGCCAGGTCTATAAGAATGACCCCCGATCAATTCCTGAGCTGAAGGACGAAATTATTCACGCTATTGGCGAGTTAGAAACGCGATTATGCCAAAATGTCATCGAAAATTTTGACAAAAGAGTGGACATCTGTGGAACTGCAAGAGGTGAACATTTGACGGATATTGTTTTTTGTGTTTAAATGTCATACATTTTACTTCAATGACCACTAAAAAGTTTTTTGAAATCAAATCATTGTTTTATTCAAGAATGAAAAAAAATTGAATTAAAAAATCACTCAATTTGAAAGACCCGATATGAAGGAGTTTACACCTTTGTTTTACTTCGATAGCATGTGTTTCAAAATCGGAATACTTACGTTACGCATTAGCTTCTGCACATATGTTTTATATCATTTTCACTTCACGGTCACAGTGTGTTTTGTTTAATTGTTGGGTTCATGGCATTATGCAAATTACATAATACGAGGGTCATCAAGAAAGTAAGGTTACAACATTTATGTAGGATCGAAAAATGGTTGTATTTAATTGAAATTCCCAGGATACTTCACAAATATATTAAACTATTTTTCAACGTAATCGCTGTCGAGATCGAGACATTTCTGTAGTCGGGGCACTAGCTTTTGTATGCCAGTGTCATAGACCTCCGCCGCCAGCTCTTTCAGCCACTTCTTCACAGCTTCCTCGACCTCCTGATCGTTGGAAAATTGTTGGGGTGTAGTGACACACCCACGTCTCATCCCCCGTCACGATAGAATCCAGAAAAGCTTCTCCCTCCTGTGCAAAACGATCCAAAAATTCACGCGCAGCGGTCACGCGATTTTGACGGTGCTCCGGTGTGAGCATTCTGGGCACCCATCTCGCGCACAACTTCTTGTAACTAAGTTTTTCCGACACAATATTACCAAGGAGATTTTGAGAAATGTCAGGAAATTCTTCGTGAAGGTCGTCAAGCGTCACACGGCGGTCATTTCGCACATGTTCTTCAATTTTTTTTGCACAAATTCGTCAGAAATCACTGCCTTGCCTCATCGTGAGTATCAGTACGGCCTTCTCTGAACAACCTAACCCACTTCGTGACATGTTGTCGACTCATCACATCACTACCATAAACATCCACGAGCTTCCGATGGACATTCACGGCGGTGATATTGTTCTGCAAAGTCAAAAAACGGATGACCGCATGGGTCTCGCACGGACGAGAGGTGGCGGGAGCCCGCGACGACCTCTCCATCGGAAGAATTTACTGTGACCGAACAAAATGGCCGACAAACACTCGTGACCAAACAAACTGACCGTTAGGATCCCCCCTACTCGTCAGGTGCGCCAACTTTGAAACAAAAAATTTCCTCCGGCCTCAGGAGCCCTTGTAACCTTGGTTTCTGGATGACCCTCGTATATTAGCACTGCATTAATTTGTTCTTTTTTTTGGCAATGAATTAATTAGTTTAAACCCCTCGTATATAACTTATTTCGGGATAGTCAAATTATTAATGTAGGTCTAGAAAAATTAAACTTGAATATTCATACGAAATTATTAAAAATTTTATTTTTTATCAATTCTATATACAATATTTACAGAAAAATAATAAATTTGAAATGTTTGCGACAATACCTTGATAATAACTGTACAAGTGATCCTTGAACTTAAAACGTTTTCAGTTACGGACTTTTTAACTTGGCTCGATACATCATCATACCGTGTGCCTAATGGAGCAGGCAGAGAGGATAGATTTCCACATTTCTATTTGTTAAGTTACTAATCGGAATAGTTTATTACATACTTGTTTGATGCATATACGTTTTATTGACAGGCTTTAACTATTAAGCCCGTACGATACCAACTTTTATGGACCGTTTAAACTCCAGGCCTTAAGGGGATATTCTACTCTAGAAATTAGAAAAAAACGTTTTTTTGTTGTTTGCATATTTTTAAAGTTTAGACCTTTAAGAATATGTTCTCAAAAGGAAATTTTAAAATTCTCAATATTTACCAAGTTATAGCTATAAATGAGGCAGCAATTACGCCGCACCGGTATGACTCCGACAATAATCTCAAAACTTTAAACGCGATTTTCTCTAAACTACTTTTTTCGACCTGGTCGACATAAAATCTCAAGTTCTATCCAACCGATTGCCTTCAAATTTGGTATGAAACTTTAATAAACGTTTTTATATCGTTCCTACCTTGAAATATTTAAAATAATTTTTTTTACTATTTAAAAAAAAGGGTAAAAAAAAATAACGATTTTCTCTTTGGTACCAACTATACCGACATTATTTCTTATCAAGAAACTGTGTATGATTTTTGTTTCAAATTTACGAAAGGGCTCCAATCATGTCGACCAGGTCACCACTTTTTTTTTTTTTTACAAGATATAACAGCTGATAACATCTTGAATTTTCAATTTTTTTTTTTCAAAATTTTTTTTGTACATTCTCAAATCATCAATAAACAAACTGTAAAAATATGTACAAAAATTTTTTTTTTATTTAGTCTGAAAAACCGGCCGAAATTCCCCTTAAGACACTTTAATACCCCCTTAAGACACTTTACTGTGCTGAAAGTCATTTTCCTTTTCCCGTGATGTCGGACCTTAAATCCGTCGTCACTATCATTTTTTTCCCACTCAGGCGTGTCACCACCGGAGAAGGAGTCCTTTTGGGCAGTTCCTTCTTCGTTCTTCAATAAAATAAAGAATTTTTTAATCTTCTAGTGTATATCGCTCTGGATGGAGACTTATTCATCCCTTATAACAGCGTGGGTAGAGGAGGGGTTGAACTGAACTGTTAAGTTATAGTACCAGGCAGTAAGTAAAACACATCGGGCTTAAGAAAGAGTCGGTTTATAGAGTGTCGTCTCTGTCGCACGATGCGACTGACAAATTGCGACGGAACATGAGTATGAATGACAGAGACAACACTCTACAAACCGATAGTCTCTTTCTTAAGCCCGATGTGTATTACTTACAGCCGGGTACTGTACAAATTTTATGGTACTACGATGATAATCGAGTTAATTAAATTAATGTTTGGCCTGACAATATGTATGAATGTAGAGAAAGCGAAAAAAGTGTGGCAATCTATTATATCCGCCTTCTCCTTGTGGGAAAATGTGTGTTAAGTAAATATACATTATTGCACCAAAATTTTGTCTTGTTTTTATAATTTAGATATAGAGAAACTGTCGAGACCAAGGGAGTCTGGAATGGGTTCCCGGACCAATCGGGATATCTCCTTGAACTTGGGATGGTTCTTGTCCTTCATGAGCTTGAAGAGGACAGTCTCCGATGTCGTTATATGACACCCTATGTCTCGGAGTCGCTGGAAAATAAGTAAAAACATAATAACAAAATGTCACAAAAGTTACATGACCAAAATGCTCGGATAAATACTCCACTCGGCACTTGGAAATGTGTGAAAACATTTATTTATTTAACACTTTTATTGCAAATACAATCTGGCGGGCTTATTGCCAGGCGGCAATCTCTTTTTAAACCAACCAGACAAAAGTAAATAAAGCAAGTTACGTGGTCGCATAAATCATTCAAATGACTATCAATCCCCACGAAATCCATCAACATATATGTGAACACATGCCCACGAACCCCACAAAGACGGACAATCACCCGAACATGCTTTTTCATATAAAGTGAGATATCATCAATCAAAAGGAAAGGAAGGGATGGTGGAGAGGAAAGGAAAAGAAAAATCAGGAATGAAACACGTTATTTTACTGACTAGAAATTAAGAGTTTTTTCAGTCGCTTTCGTAAAGCATGCCAAGGACGGAGCGAGTCTTATATTGGTTTGTAACTGATTCCAGAGTCTCACTGCATGAACAGTAAAAGACGACGTAAAAAAAGAGGAGCAGTGAACTGGAAAGGCCAATAGACAATCTCTTTGTAATTTATTTTTATCAAACACTGTTTATTCCACTTTTTTATGACGGTATAACCCTACCGGTTTCAAGGCTTTCACCTCATCTTCAGGGGAGCACAAACAAGACTAAATCCGCCTTAACAAATCCTCTAATTTATTCTGAAATGGCTAATCATTGTCACCGCGAGAATCATACTTTTTCTATCGATGATGCCAAATTCTTACATATCAGTGGTAACGGAAATAAATTGGACAGATTGGAGGCCCTGGAAATTTCTAAATCAGTACACCGATCGGAACATCTGTTGAACAGTTATTTACCCAAAATCTCTCCGCTCTTGGCCGAAATTGTCCCGTGCCTTTCTCAATTTCATGCAAAAAAGGACCGCGTTGAAATCGTGAAAGACATGATTTCCACGAGTTTTTGACCAAAAACAACACGAATACTATCCAGCAGCCTTCGAATTCACCTGATCTGTATCCTGCGAATTTTTCCTGTTCAACCGACTTAAAAAACCGCTTCGCGGAACGCGTTACAGCACACGAGAGGATGTCATGAAAAAATCGAAGACGGCTCTGATGGACATACCGAAAATTGAGCACCAGCGGTGTTTCGAGGATTGGATCAAGCGCTGGTGTAAGTGCGTTGCAGTCGATGGGAAGTACTTTGAAGGGGACCATATCGATTTTGATGAATAAACTTGTATTTTCGTTTTTATGAATAAAGTCCTAAATTTTTTTGATCAAAGTAGTATCCATCCTTCTCTACCATACATCAAGTATGGTATTACATTTTTGCAATTGAATGCAATTGTTACCAACAAATAAATAAAATTCAGTGAGAGAATAAAGACGCGTGTGGTATACCTGCAGAGCGAGGATTCTGTCACACTGCGTTCTGGAAATGGTGCCATCGGCCAGGACGTGTACTGCGATGTCTTGACTAAGCAGATCCATAGCAGTTTGTTCTACGCATACATGAGCCTGGAAATAAACATGATTTCTTTTTTACATATCGTACTTGTTAAGTTTATTTAATGCGGACGATCAAATGACACATTGTCAGCTTTTATATAGGGCAAGACAAACTTGTAACAACACTGTACTAAATACATTCGGAGCATTGTGACACAGAGTATTGTGAATATGAAATGTATCCACATATCAACAGTACTTACGTAGTAAAGTTCAAAAGTTTCCAGTCTGAGAATATAAAAAAAGTTGACAGAATTAAACATTTTTTTTTTATTTTCAATATAGTCACCCTGTATCCATACATTTTTAACCTTTCCCTTCCTGTGTTAAAAAAATCCGCGCGTTCCGGTGCTGTGTATTCAATACACATGTAAAAGTGAGCTATTTAAAATCTGAAAAATAAGAAAATTCATAGCTAATCGCTTAAATTAATTAAATTTGAAGTCAAAAGTGATAATAATTGAAATTTATATTGCTGAAAACATGAGAAAAAAAACATCGGTCGACGTTCACAAAAATGGGCGATGCGACCACCTCAAATGGATGCCCGAGAGCTACTGAAGCGAGCCAACTGAGATTCTATTTCTTGCGTTACCATATACCGAAGTAGAGTGAGACGTGAATAGCGTCGCTTCCTCACCCATAGTGTTTTTTTTAGAATGAATATACCTACATCACACACTGGCACACGTTTGATTGTATTGGTGAGTTTATTTCCGATTTTCACAAAATATCTCTGATGTGGCCGATAAGTACTAATTATTATTAATATTATATTTTTCATTCAATGCGTAAATGTATTACGGAGGAATACCTAAAATCTGAACCCAGTATTTATTATATTTATAGAGATATTAAAGTGTTTAGAAGCAATGTGTACTAGTTACACATCACAGGGAAGGAAGGGTTAAAAATGATGAAAAAATATTCCAAAGTTTTGTTCTCAAAATGATGTAACACTTCAGCCTTCATTCACTTAAAGTGTTGCAAAGATTCCTGCCTACTAAAACCTAAATTTTGCTCGTGCAATCTTTGATCTTTCCCATTTTGGACTATGTAGATGTTACAGAGAAACAGCTGGACAAACAACAGCGTCTTCAAAATGTTTGTCTAAGATTTATTTTTAACCTCAGAAAGTAATATCACATCATCATTGCTGTACCTTGCAGTCCTTTATTGTTTCTTTATTCCGTTGAGTGAACCATCGTACACAAGCAAACTTCAAAGACAGAAAAACTACGGTTACTGGTGAATATTATGAAACATTTGTTTGCTGGGCCTCGTAGTCAAGGATCCTCTAGCAATTACAATATCAAGTCAGTTCCAAAGCAAAAACTCCACAGCAAAGCGAAGCTGTGCTGTGGAGTTTTTGTTTCTTTCTTTTTTTTTCCTCTTTAAGTGAGTGAGTTGTTGTACACTAGCAAACTCACCGGCCACACCGCTGTACTGGATCTGATGGCACACCGAAGTGAGACGATCGGAGCACATTGGCATGATTTCATACTCTTTTTTATTAACCACTTAATGCCCTTGAACAAGACCCTCTCGCGCGCCAAATGCGTTCCAATTTCCGCTATCCCGAGTCACGCTCGCCTGTCTCGACTTGCAGTGTTCTAATTTTAGCTAACACGTGTAACGCTCGCTAGTCGTTCGCGTTTTATTCATTCATTGTAAATTTGCCAGCAGTTGTGAGTGGTCGTGTTTTGTGTTGTTTATTTCGTATTTACGATATTGTGTTGGTATTTACGTAGGTCTATGTTTAACTTAACACAATGCGCCCAAATCTACCATAACAAATTGAATTTTTTATTTTTCTTCATTTTTTTAAATCAAAATACGTTTAAATTGTTATGCTTCAATTGATAAGTGTATAAACTTAAAATAAAACACAAAAAATACTTGATGTTTTTTGAAACCTTCTTTGTAAAAAAAACCCTAGCATTAAGTGGTTAAAGAATAGATATTACGGAAGTCATAAGTATTCTTATATTCTTGAATACAAGGTGGAAACAATTCCTTTGTCATTTAAGAGGGTTCAGAGCACAGAGCAGGGTTCAAACCGACGATCTTTCGCACGTTACTGCACGGCCATGTGCCTCGGAGATGTACGAGGCGTATCCAGAAAGTAAGTGTACTGAGGCTCTCACGACCGGATGGATTTTATTTTCGACATGTTAGCTACACTTCCGTGTAGCCTGACCCTTCCTCTCCGCAACGAGACCGGTTCGAGGTCAGTACGTTGAGAAGTGTCGACGCGACAACACGTTTCGTGAAAAATGTCAAACCAATCTCCCGCCAAGTGCCAAATTTTGTAAAAAGGCAAGAGTTTTCGAGGCGCTGCAAACTCCATGGAGATGCATTTCTCCGCTCCATCGTTACTGGAGATGAAACTTGGGTTGCACACTACACGCCTGAAACCAAAAGGCAGTCTCAACAGTGGCGTCACACCTCTTCACCCTCCGCCAAAAAGTTCAAAACCACAATTTCAGCCAAGAAAATCATGGCATCCGTGTTTTGGGACTGTCGAGGCATAATTTTAATTGAATATATGCCTCAAGGGGAGACCATCAACTCTGCAAGATACTGTGAGACCCTAAAAAAATTGCGGAGGGCGATTCAGAACAAGAGGAGAGGCATGCTGACAAAGGGAGTCTGCCTGCTGCACGACAATGCAAGACCACACACGGCCAACGCCACGAAGTAACTGCTCGCCTCGTTTAAATGGGATGTCCTGAACCATCCCGCGCATTCCCTTGACCTAGCACCTTCAGATTACTATCTCTTTACCTCCATGAAGCTGCACATGGGTGGAAAAAGGTGGACGGAGGGGTTGGCGGGAAACTACTTCGAGGAAGGCATCAAAAAGTTGATACCCCGCTTCACCACCTGCATTGAGAGGAATGGCGACTATGTCGAAAAATAGCTTACATATGTACTACGGTAACTACGTAATTTTTTTGTTTAAATAAAAAAAATTTTAACCTACAAAAATTCAGTACACTTAGTTTCTGGATATGCCTCGTATTAAATTGTTACAGCACTTACCTCCAATCCAAAGAGCACGACAGCATCCAGTTTGTTGGGGAATCTCCTCTTCATATCTTCCATGAGCGTGGAAGTGACCATACTGAACTTGGTTTTCTCGTACACCAGCGCTGCGTTGGAGCGGTCCACATTGGGGCTGGTGGGGCCCAGCCCTCGGGGGTACTGCTCTGATATATACAGTGGAACATTAAGGATACCTGCTGCTGTGGCCTGGAATACCAAATAACAATACAAAATGGATTTTAGTGGGATCAGTATATCGCAACGTATGCTGATTGGGCGTTAACTAGGGAGCACACTTTAAAAATTTACTTTGCTTAAAAATACAAACATGCGTATACCATCACGCTGTTTCCTTATCAGGGCAAGTATAAAAGAGACAGTGCCAGACTTTCCTATCATGACATACATATTTCGCCTCTTCTACATTCATACACCTTCTCATAAAGCTCCTACGACTTCTCTGACTTTTCACATTTATTTCTTTCTAAATAAGATATACTTAATCCAACCATACTTTCCTTGGTCTTCTTCTATCACGCCTTCCACTGATATTAGCACTGTATATATGTTTTGTAAGGCCTCAACCACACAGTTAGGAGCCTCGCTTGATGCTTAGAGCTACGCTGCGAGTTAGGCGACATATCCTAGCGAACCAACGCACCGCATACTATCGCAATGGCCACACTGCACGCTTCGCACCATGCTACATGACGATTAGTCACCGAGTGAATCTCTTAGCGAACAGACGTGTTGGTTAAGTTTATTGTGTCACCAAGTGATTTTACAAGATGGCGGAAGTTTTAATAACAGCTGTGTATAAAAGGGAGCCGTTGTGGACCACATCGAGCAAATTATACAAAAATGTAATCAATAATAATAATAATAGTTTATTATTATTAAAAAAATAAAACAATACATATTGGTAGACAGCCAGCACAGTGTCACAGATTATTAAATTATAACTTAAAATTATATTAAAAATATATATTATTACTATTTTTAACACGATTCACAGCATTCATACGATGAGTTATATAAATTGTAATCACAAATTTTATAATGTTAAAAAAATTAAATCAGAAAAAAATCTGTTTATTGTAGAACCCATTGGCGCTAACTTAGGCCTCGGCCACACAGCAAGGGGCCTCGCTTGACGCTTAGAGCTATGTTGCGAGTTAGGCGACATATCCTAGCGAACCAACGTACTGCATACTATCGCAGTGGTCACACTGCACGCTTCGCGCCACGTTGCATGATGATTAGTCATCGAGTGAATCTCCTAGCGAACAGACGTGTTGGTTAATTCACAAGATGGCGGAAGTTTTAATGACAGCTGTGTATAAAAGAGAGCCTTTGTGAAACACATCGAGCCAATTATACAAAAATGTACCTGTAATAAAATCCGTTTGGAATGAAGTTGCACAGGAAGTAAATAAAGATAAGGTAAGTTGTAATGAAATTGGTTAGTTTTGAGAGTGACATCGTGTGTTGACTCAAACGCTCCCAACTGTTAAATGATTTTTGTGCGTAGCACTTTGGTGTGGTCATGCATGAAGTCACCTAGTATATGAGTCACGTAAAACCTAGCTTAGCACCTAACGAAGCACTTTGGTGTGGCCTCGGCCTTAGTTTTTCATCATTCATTCGTTCCACATGCCCAAACCATCTCAGAGTGCTCTTCTTCAGTTTGTTCAACAGTGACACTCAATTACATATGTGATTGAGTGTCACTGTTTATCAAGTTGGTGAGAGTTTGCAACGGGGTATTGTATGATCAACAATCGGAAATAAATATCAATTTATTTTTCCATATTGCATGTCCTCAGTCGTAGTTGTCATTGCTGGACCTCGAAGTCGAGGATCTCCTCGCTATTCCAACTTTAATTCAGTTGGAAAGCGAACCTGTGCCGTGGAGTTTGATTTTTAATTGAGTGAGTTGTTGCAGACCAGCAAACTCACCGGCCACACTGTTGTACTAGAGGATATGATGGCAAACTGAAGTAAGACGATTAGAGTACACCGGCATGTTTTTTTTTAATTAACAGATATGACCGAAGTCATAAGTATCCTTACACCCTTGAATACTAGGTGAAAAAAATGCCCATATCATTCGACGGGAGTAACACAGCGCGGGGTTCGAACTGGCGACCTTCCTCACGGAAGTTCAGTACGTCATTGGGCGGCTTTGATCTCACAATGAAACAGGCAAAAGCATCGTTTACTGGGGACATGACAACCAGCTATGTTGCACACCAGCAAACTCACCGGATCTGATGGCAAACTGAAGTGAGATGATTGGAGCACACAGGCATGTTTTTTTTTTTTTGTAAGAATAGATATGACCGAAGTCACAGGTATCCTTATACCCTTGAATATACTAGGTGGAAAAAATGCCTGTGTCATTCGATGGGAGTAGTGCAGTGCGAGGTTTGAACTGGGGACCTTCTGCACAGAAGTCCAGTGCGTTATTGAGCAGCCATGCACCTCACAATGAAACAATAAAAGTGGGTTTGAATCCAGAGTTACAGAACCCTTGAGGAGAGTCTGCTCTCTAAATGGCGCTATTTAAATTTCATTTTATTATTATTATTATAAAAAAGTTCCTGAAATATTTATGATAGAAAACAGTGGGTAATTAACAAAAATATCCACACCACATTGAACTGCAATTATAGAAGCCTCGAAACAAGAAGGCAAAAGTCTATTGCATTATGTGGTCACCAAGATACAGGCAAAAGCCTAGTTTACTGGGAACACGACAAATGAAAGACAACAAACCCAGATCTGTATAAATTGTGTCCACATTAAGTTACCTCTTGTTTTTATCACAAATTATGTATTTATTAAATTTCTTGTCATATTTAAATAAAATAGATAAAATTTAAAATATATCGCGTCAAATCCTGAATACTGGCGTATACTCCTTCACATATAGGAGATCGCGGACATTATTCAAGAAGTCAAATTTATTTAACACGGTAAATATTATTTGTTTACAGTGTAGCCAGAAGTTAAAAGGTCAACGACACGTACAATATGTATCTATAAATAATCAAGAGCTCACCATTCTGTTGGTAACTTGTATAAGATTGTCAAAATTAGACATCGTCTTTCTGAATGTCTCTTGTACATCGCACGCCAGAAAAGCGATGCGGGAAGTATCTAAAAAGCCCAATCTCGTGAGGTTCTTGGCTGCTATCATTTTGGTGCAATAACTATGTAACGCAAATTTAAATAAAAATAACCTTTGAAACTTCTCGAGAGGCCGGCCGACAAACCGATTGTGGTTTTGACAGTTCGTGTTGACGTAAGGCTGAGTGTTGCTATACGTGAAAATAATTTTTTTTCAATGAAAAAAAAATATATATCGGGTTTTTTTCGTTCGTTGTGTTAAGCTTGGCTTACATTTAATTATATTGAAACCAAAATTGTTAAGTCCTTTTTTCACCATTCCAATGGGCATAATTAATTAAATATGAAGTCAAAAGTGATAATAATTGAAATTTAATTTCTGAAAATATGAAAAAAAACATCGGCCGTCGTTCATAAAACGGGCGAAGCAACCACCTCGAACGAAAGCCCCAAACCTACTAACGGGACGGAAACACTAACACTGTATATGTTATACCTCGAAGGAAGAAACACAACTTGCAAACGAGATTCTATTTCTTGCGTTCCCATATACCGAAGTAGAGTGAGACGTGACTAGTGTCGCTTCCTCACCCATAGCGTTTTTTTTAGAATGAATATACCTACGTCACACACGTTTGATTGTATTGGTGAATTTATTCCTTTGATTGGTTTGCCTCAAAAGAGCAACAGTTTTTTTGGCGTGGCATCCACAAATCGTCAGAGACATGGAAAAAATGTGTAGCTAGCGATGGGCAATACTTTGAATAAAATATTTTTTACCATTTTCATACAATAAATGTGTATTTTCTATAAAAAAAATCCGGTTTCATATTTACAGAACTGGTATATAAATATATTTATTTTGTTATAATAATAGTAGGTTTGAATTCTGATATATAACGTCTTAAAGAACAGTTTGCTACTTATAATACTCAATGTCGGACATTGTGATTCTCTGCTATGTCTTGAACTCGGAGTATAATGTGTCTTCATCCCTCTTGATCCTGTGCAATGTTGAATGCATCGCTTGAAGATGATCCTGTTTTCTCCCTTTGATCCATTCATCTCATAAGGCACATTCTTCTTGCTCGCCTTCTCTCACTTATCCTGCGAGAATCATGTAAAAACTGTAAAATCTTACGACATATTGCTTTTATGTTCTGTTTTGCCAAAGTTTAAATTGCATTACGAGGGTGGTCCCAGAAGTACCCGACCTCACGTATAGATGGCGGTTGTTGCTTTAAAAAAATACTATGGTAGAAAGTACTAAACTTATAAAGCTTAAGTTTCAAGTTTTAAGGCGCTACGTTGTTTAGTATTTGTTTGGGGCAGCCATCAATAGTGAACGCTCTCAGTGAATTTGTAAACATGGAAAAAATTGGTCATCGTTATGTGATACAATACTTTCATTTGAAAGGTCTAAGTCCAATCAATATCAAAGCCGAGCTAGATTCTACTCTGGGGGAGTCTGCTCCTTCGTTTACAACAGTAAAATATTGAAAGGAGGCCGTACGAGCTGCCAAGACGAACATCGCATTGGTCGACCAAATGAGGTGACCACGCCAGAAATGGTAAAGAAAATCCACAAAATGGTATTGGATGACCGTCGATTGAAAGTGCGCGAGCTAGCAGACATGGTAGGCATTTCAAAAAGTGCTGTACATCGCATATTGACTGAAAATTTGGACATGAGAAAGCTGTGCGCAAGACGGGTGCCGCGTTTGCTCACAATGGAACAAAAACAGCGTCGTGAGGATGTTTCGATCGAGTGTTTGGCGATGTTTCACAGCAATAAAGCCGAGTTTTTGCGTCGATTCATAACCATGGATGAAACATGGGCCCATCACTTCACACCTGAGACGAAGGAACAGTCAAAACAATGGACTGAAAGGGGAGAATCGGCTCCAAAAAAGGCGAAGACAGTTCCATCTGCAGGCAAGGTCATGGCTTCAGTTTTTTGGGATGCGCGTGGGATAATTTTCATTGATTATCTTCAAAAAGGAAAAACAATCAACGGCAAGTATTATGCGATCTTATTGCAGCGTTTGAGTGATGAAATTAAAAAAAAACGGCCGCATTTGGCGAAAAAGAAAGTGTTGTTTCATCAAGACAATGCACCAGTTCACACATCCGTTATCGCGGCCAAAATCAATGAATTAAAGTTCGAATTGCTTCCTCACGCACCCTATTTGCCAGATTTAGCCCCCTCGGATTATTTTCTTTTTCCAAACATGAAAAAATGTCTCGGTGGTAAAAGATTTGCCAGCAATGAAGAGGTGGAATCTGCGGTTGATGGCTATTTTGAGGTGCTTGACGGTTCTCACTATAAACAGGGTATCGAAGCTATTGAACATCGCTGGGAAAAGTCTGTCGAGCTGAAAGGAGACTATGTTGAGAAATAAAAACATTTTTTCCCATTTTTTTTGTGTTTTCTTTGTTAGGTCGGGTACTTTTGTAGAAAGAATATACCTACGTCACACACTGGCACACGTTTGATTTTATTGGTGAATTTGTTCCCGATTTTCACAAAATATCTCTGATGTGGCCGATAAGTGCTAATTATTATTTATATTATATTTTCATTCAATGCATAAATGTATTACGGAGGAATACCTAAAATCTGAATCCAGTATTTATTATATTTATGGGGAAATTAAAGTTTTTAGAAGCAATGTGTACTGAAGCGAGCGAACTGAGATTCTATTTCTTCCATTCCCACATACCGAAGTAGAGTGAGAGTGAGACGTGAATTGCGTCGCTTCCGTATCTATAGTGGTTTTTTAGAATGAATATACCTACGTCACACGTTTGATTGTATCGGTGAATTTATTCCCGATTTTCACAAAATATCTCTGATGTGACCGATAAGTGCTAATTATTTATTATTAATATTATATTTTTCATTTAATGCGTAAATGTATTACGGAGGAATACCTAAAATCTGAACCCAGTATTTATTATATTTATAGAGATATTAAAGTGTTTAGAAGCAATGTGTACTAGTTACAAATCACAGGGAAGGAAGGGTTAACAAAGAATTAAAAGAGGCAATAAGCTCACAAGATTGTTATGCTGTAAACTGTCAATAAATAAATAAATATTTTATTATCAAACATGGCTATATTAAATCATCTAAATAAGTACAGTATTAATTTCCGAGCCAGATTCAATATTTGGACCTGAGCTCGTATTGGAGATGTCTTCACTATTCAGATCTACAGTAAAAGTCCGTTAATTAAAGGAACCAAATTTCACCAAAAAATCATTAAAAATACAACTTGATTTTTCACGGCACTTCCCAAAACCAATGGGCACGTCATGGCCATTTTTCTATAGTAAAGTTCCATAGTCAAGTTTTGTCGATATATCTCCATAATATTAATACATAACATATTTAATGGTAAAATAAATTTAAAAAAGGCGTACTATTTTTCATAGCCAACCAATACGTACTAATTTAAAAAAAAACAACACTAGAATTGTCACTTATTTGGTTTTGACATAGTCACTTGTTTATATTGATTAACTTGTTCATGATTCCACGCGTAATATAAATAAATAATGTCACTGGTTTAAAATGGTCGCGCACTTGATAACAATATTATAAGGTACGATTAAAAAATTTCCACAAAACAACGTTGTCTGTTGTGAAATCATTAAAAGATAAAATTTAAAAAAAAACCACAAAAATATGTCATAATTTCATAATTCTTATGAAAAGAACACTCTAAAACCCATATTTGCGTTAATAATCTTGAGATATTTCTATATATAATCTTTGGATATAGGAGGAGCCCGGTCATTCCATCGCCAGGACGCGTAACTACATGAATCCGTGATTTACGTAGACAATTTTGAATGATTTGAATTCATAAATACGTTTTGGCAAAAAAAAAACATTACAGATTACGAAATACATGGTTTTTTATATTATTGAGTGTTAACATAAGTTGTGTTAGTTTTTTTCGTCATGTGACTACAATTTATTTGCCCAGTCAATTCTACGGTGGTTTGAAGGGGATCTTCATGAATAATATGGTTTAAGCAGTCTTCATCGAAGTCCACTGGTCGTCCGGAACGCTCCATGTCTTTCAGATCGAAATTACCGTCTTTGAAACGCAAAAACCATCGACGATCTGTCCTTTCATTCATAGCATTTTCATTGTACACTTCGCAAATATCGCGAGCAGCTTTGGCAGCTTTATTCCTTCGATTGAACGCGAACAGAAGGAGGTGTCGAAAATGTTCACTTTCGTCTACTTGACATTCCATTTTGAAGGCTTGTAATCAAATACAATAATATATGCAACGTAAAAGCAAACACAATATCTTGTAGAGCAGAAAATTTTCTTTCGAATGACGTATAACCTTTACCATTTTGTTTTACTTTTGGTGCTCATTTTTAAATTTGGAAAAAAACGGACACAACTTATTTTAACACCTAATACATTACAATTTATTACGAAAAGTTGATTTCGGAACATAGAAAATGGGGAAAAACATGAATTATGAATTATCGTTGTTTTAATTAACAAACTTTAACTGTACGAATGGAGATGTCGAAAATAATCAGTGATCGGAAGTACTACTGGGATAACAAGTTTGTGACTCCGTACATCAGCTTAACAAGTGATCTATTAATTATTACGATTATTGTTTCAGATGTTCGTATCGTCATTTCACTTCTTACACTGCATGTTCGCGTCCTGTTTTCTTCTATCGGGCATTAATATTTTATGTATCCTCTTCAAATGTAACTTCAACTGATGTGCTAACTTGCAAGTATAACTGCAGAGATGACACGAGAAAGGCCGTTCGCCACTGTGTCCTAATTGATGATACTTTAAACTATTCGGAGACTTAGTGACAAAAGAGCACTCCTTACAAGCGTACGGTTTCTCGGAAAGATGTGTCTTTTTATGCGTCTCCAAATGTCCAAGTTGTCGACAGGCAAACGAGCACACGGTACATCGATAGGGTCGTTCGTTGTTATGAACCATTCGGTGGATTTTTAAATTAGCCAACGACCTCGTTGCAAAGTTGCACTGTTCGCATCCGAACTGTTTGATCTGAGTGTGTTTCAAGCTGTGAGCTTTGAGAAGTTTCGACGATATCGTAGAATAAGTGCAGTCGGGACATTTGAACGGTTTCTCAGGAGCGTGTGACAGTTTATGGGTCTTTAAATAATTGACTTGTATGCAAGTAAAGTTGCATTCGTCACAGGAATATGTTTTCCTATCTTCGTGAAGGAGTTTGTGCCTTTTGAGGTTACCGGATTGACTGCATACGAAATTGCATTTGTCGCAACGAAACGGTGTCTCTCCTGTGTGACGACGACGGTGTCTTTTAATTGCACTAGGAAATTTGCATTTATATTCGCACAGGTCACAGGCATATTGAAAAGGGTAGTCGTGCGTAGTTCGCTTTTTACCTGAATCAGATGAATCATTTTCGGAAAATGGTATCGTTTCATAATTTGCATTTGAATAGTCTTCTTCGTTGTATTCTTGAGGGTCGTACTTCTGTTCTTCCGGATCCGAGAATTCTTCCTTAATGCACGAACTGTCTGGATCTAACTCATTCTCTTCTATGTCTTCTAAATTGGATTCTTGTTTTACGTACACTACTTCTACGGCGTCGATTGAATCCATCTGAAACAAATATATATCATTTATCAGTTTTGTTGAAATCTATCATCAAACAACATAAAATCGGTTACACTTATGACCTTATGCGTGACAATAATTGTTCATAGTTACGGTTTAAAAGTTTTTAATTTGGTACACTGTTTATTCTACGAAGCATATCCAGAAAGTAAGTGTACTGAATTTTTGTAGGTTACAATTTTTTTTATTTAAACAAAAAAATTACGTGTTTACCGTAGTACATATGTAAGCTATTTTTCGACATAGTCGCCATTCCTCTCAATGCAGGTGGTGAAGCGGGGTATCAACTTTTTGATGCCTTGCTCGAAGTAGTTTCCCGCCAACCCCTCCGTCCACTTCTCCACCTCCTCCTTTACCTCCTCGTCGGTTGAAAACCTTGTACCACCCATGTGCAGCTTCAGGGAGGTAAAGAGATAGTAATCTGAAGGTGCTAGGTCAGGGGAATGCGCGGGATGGTTCAGGACATCCCATTTAAACGAGGCGAGCAGTTCCTTCGTGGCGTTAGCCGTGTGTGGTCTGGCATTGTCATGCAGCAGGCAGACTCCCTTTGTCAGCATGCCTCTCCTCTTGTTTTGAATCGCCCTCCGCAATTTTTTTAGGGTCTCACAGTATCTTGCAGAGTTAATGGTCTCCCCTTGAGGCATATATTCAATTAAAATTATGCCTTGACAGTACCAAAACACGGATGCCATGATTTTCTTGGCTGAAATTGTGGTTTTGAACTTTTTGGCGGAGGGTGAAGAGGTGTGACACCACTGTTGAGACTGCCTTTTGATTTCAGACGTGTAGTGTGCAACCCAAGTTTCATCTCCAGTAACGATAGAGCGGAGAAATTCATCTCCATGGAGTTTGCAGCGCCTCAAAAACTCTTGCCTTTTTACAAAATTTCGCACTTGGCCGGAGATTGGGTTGACATTTTTCACGAAACGTGTTGTCGCGTCGACACTTCTCAACGTACTGACCTCGAACCGGTCTCGTTGCGGAGGGGAAGGGTCAGGCTACACGGAAGTGTAGCCAACATGTCGAAAATAAAATCCATCCGGTCGTGAGAGCCTCAGTACACTTACTTTCTGGATACGCCTAGTACTTTCTATAACAGTACAACCAGTGCTTTTTTTGCGGTGGAGCGCAGTGGAGTAGCGCTCCACCACCTTTTTTACAGTATACAAAAAGCTTGACAAGAAGTGAGCTCCGGCACTTTTTTAAAAAAAAAAAGCACTGTCAGTGCTTTTTTGTGGTGGAGTGGCCCTCCACCACCTTTTTTACGGTATACAAAAAGCTTGACAAGAAGTGAGTTCCGGCACCTTTTTTTTTTAAAAAAAAAAGCTAACCATACCGGTTTCAAGGTTTTTACCTCATCATCAGGGTAGCTCAAACAAGTCTTGTTTGTGCTATTCTGATGATGAGGTGAAAATCTTGAAACCGGTAGGGTTATACCGTTATATAAAGTGGAATAAACAGTGTTTGACTTAACAAATTACAATGTCTTCAAATCTCCGCATTGTTAATACATTAACACGTTCCGTGCCGCAGTACATTTAGAGAAAATAAGTACCTGCGCCACTAAACAAATTATAGTTAATATTATGTATACATATATAGGCTTCATAAATAATGATTTATTTTTAAAAATAAACAGATTTTAGGTGATATTGTGAGCGTAGGTCACCGGTGACCTACGCGGCGTCGTACGGTAATACATGTATATACAACATAAACTTTTGTAGTCCAAACAAATTGTAGCATGCCTAATTTATTACTTATTATATTTTTTATTTATTTATGTAATATGCTATAGTGTTACGCCATAACATAATAATCTCTTATGATTACCGAGACAATAGCTCCAAAAAAAGGGTCACAATGTTGCATAGACAATGCACCCTCATAAATTTCCAGAGTGTGACAAATGGATGGTCCCATTCATTATGTTATCCCTGGAATCTCTTCTATACCCCCTAGCCTAATTGTAGAGGCTAGTTTATCCTTGAAAAAATAAACCGTTATATTATTTTTCATACACCTGGAGGTTTATTAAAAATAATTGCATTTTCAAACAAAATTTTGGAAGTTTTTATGTGCATTATATTCAGGGGCGCCGTATAGGTCACATTCAATGTTAAAATTCGTAGTAAATGTGACCGCTGGCGCACTGGGACTGTTTATAAAAAAAAAAACACGTAGGTCACCGGTGACCTATGTGGCGCCCTGGTCAAAAACATGGTAGGTCACCGGTGACCTACGCGGCGCGGAACGTGTTATCTATAAATAATATATCATAGATGGTTTTCCCCTCATCATTAGGAAGCATAAACAAGTCTTGTTTGTGCTCCCCTGATGATGAGGTGAAAACCTTGAAACCGGTAGGGTTATACTGTTATATAAAGTGGAATAAACAGTGTTTGATTTAACAAATTACAATGTCTTTAAATCTCTGCATTGTTAATAATTTAACTATACATAATATATCATAGATGGTTTTCCCCTCATCACCAGGGAGCATAAACAAGACTTATTTATGATCCCTGATGATGAGGTGAAAATCTTGAAACCAGTAGGGTTATATCGTTACATAAAGTGGAATAAACTAGACTAAACAAATGACATTGTCTTTAAACCTTCACAGTAGTAATGTCTTAACTATAAATAATGTTTATTTCTTTTTGGATCCAAATGCACTTATAAATTCGAACACGTAAATCATTAAAAAGCTTTGACTCAACTGGATACAAACACCGAATGAGTTCTGTACGTAGAAGATTAATGTTATTTTGTGAAATGTTCTTTTTTATATGACACTATTTCATTTCTTTATTGAGCCATGTATCTTGAGGACTTTTCACAGTTTCTTGGTCTGATTTCAACTTGCTATTCGTATAAATGGGATTAGTTTGAGATTAGATTGAGAAGAAGTTGCCGACCTTAACCTGGGATACAAGATGGGTGACAATATGCTAAACATCATATGCTATGCTGACGATGCCACCATCATAGCCGAATCAGAGGAAGACCTGCAACAAATGCTACATCGATTCCGCACTGCTTCAAAAAAATACAATATGTCTATCTCCATCAGCAAGACTACATGCATGACTCTAGCCAGAGAGCAAGTTGGATGCAGTGTGGCGATCAATGACACACCAATTGACACAAGTTACAAAATTTAGATACTTGGGTGCTAGCATAATGTGCAATAATGACCTCTATGGCGAAGTGCTTGAACAATCACAAAAGGCCGCAGCTATTTCCGGATGTTTAACGTGTTCCTCGCGGGAAGCACAAACGCCTGTGATCTGATCTGTAGCATTCCTTTGTGTATTTTACGTAATGTTTAGTTTATCTCCTTTATTTAATGAGTCTCCTTATGAGTAATGGCTATTATTTATTATCAGAAAATTACTTGAATGTCATGTTTACTTGGTGGTGTAATCAAATATCAGTGGTTCTAAAAAAAATACGCGTTTTAACTTAGAAATTAAAAAATGCCGAAATTGTGCCGCGCACAGGATTCGTGGAATTTGATTTTTAACGCAGTGTACAGGTTAAAGAACACTACCTGGAAAAACAAGTATATGAACATCCAAAGCAAGGTGAGGATATACAAGACCTGTGTCCGCCCCATAATGACATACAGCATAGAATCCAGAGCCAACACTGTCAGAACCAAAAATCTCCTTCGAACCAACGAAATGAAGGTACTCAGGAGTATCGCTGACAAAACCCTTTGTGATAGAGTACGAAACACAGAAATCTGGAGGATGTGCGAAGTTGAAGATATTGTCAGATGGGGACGACAGAGAAGAAGGTTCTGGAACGAACACGTATCCAGAATGGCGGAACCGAGAGCCGTAAGAATGGCCAGGGACAGTATCCCCCAAGCAAGCAGACCTCCAGGACGACCTCCCAAAAGATGGAAAGACAGCTGGCAGTCGACGTCATAAGAGGGAAACGATGATGCTGGACCATAATAACTAAAAGAAGAGGAGAAGAAGAAGAAGAAGTTTGAGATCCATTGGGGTTGGTCCGAGACATCCAGTAATTAGGCGACACGTTTCATTTAGTGCAATATCTATCTGTTTCGCATGAACAGAGATGCTCCACACTAGGCTGGCATATTCGCCAACCGAATAGCAAAGAGCTTAAGAGAATAATAAATTTAAAAAATAAAATAAATGACCAACACCAAATAAAATAAATGACCAACACCAAATAAAATAAATGACTAACACCAAATAAAATTGAAACAACATTAAGGTTTAGTTAAAATTACCTGACTTTCATCCGATGTTTTGCATTCATCATTCGTGTTAGTCTCGTGTATTATTTGATCGTCGTTACTTTTGGTCGCCAGTCTAAAAAAATATTTATTAATCATAGATAATAAATAACAAATCAACATGTACCACAACGAGGAAAGAAATCTTTTTTATTTTAGCTCACATAAATAGAATAGATTATCTTTATAATTATTTATTCACATAATGTGTGCGGATTGCTGTATGCTGACGATATGATAGTGTTGACGGAACGATAAGTAAATTGCATGATAGATGCATAAAGAAAAAGATTTAAAAAATAATTTTGACAGAAAAGTGTGAAAGGAGAAGTAGATGTGGAATGAAACATTACAATAAGTTGAAGAATTCTGATATTTATTTTAAAACAAAGAAAGTTAGAGAAATTGTAGGAGTTTTATGCGAAGGTGTACGGATGTAGAAGAGGCAAAAAATATGTATTCTGATAGGAAAGTCTGATGCTTTCTCCTTTATGCCTACCCCAGTAGGGAAACGGCGTGATGGTATGCATGTATAATAATGTTTTTAAAAAAAATGGTTAAATATAAAATAAAAGATAAGTTATTAATTAATTAGACATTCCATACGAATATAAAAAATGCGTTGTAAAAATCGTGGAATAAAAAATAATGGACAGTTTTACAAAAACAAAACTTGAATACTATCAATAAATTTCATTTTATTCATAAAATAACCAAAAAGATTCAAAAAACAGCCCCTAACGATAAATCAATAAATAAGGGTGGTTAGAAAATAGTATTCAATATGTAAATACGATAAAAATGCTTACTTGCTGTCGCTCATTGTGTAGATTTAATAATTTATTCCATTTATCGATATAGCGAGAATAAATTATTCTCTTTTGTCTATTTTAATTCGAGAGAAATATATATTTTTCAACGTTCTGAAAAACACCCCTATATTGGCATTTGTTGACAGATATAAGCAAAATAGAATGAAATCTGCAGTTGACTTATCAGAGTGTGAACTAAGAGAGCAATTTTTGAGTTGAAAGACACATTCTTACTGGCGTAAAGTTTAACCTATATCTTTTCTGCATTTTTTTCATTCGTACAATCACAGCTGTCAAACTATTTAATGTTGCTTGACTTTGAAAAATGTTACCATAGCAAAAATATGTTTAACTTTGAAAAAATGTTTATCTAAAAAAGCGCTAAAATACGTAGAAGAAATAAATAAATAGTTTATATATGTTGTTTATAGTTAAGGCATTAACGTTGTGGAGGTTTAAAGACATTGTAATTTATTTTTATCAAACACTGTTTATTCCACTTTTTTGTGACGGTATAACCCTACCGGTTTCAAGGCTTTCACCTCATCTTCAGGGGAGCGCAAATAAGACTGAAGATGAGGTGAAAGTCTTGAAACCGGAAGGGTTATACCGTCACAAAAAAGTGGAATAAATGGTGTTTGATAAAAATAAATTACAATAAATAGTTTATATCGATTTCGAAAATTAAAGCTATTATAGTTTTGATAAAGTGGGTTGTATTATTAATATACAAACTATTTTTATTGCACTTTGACTTCAATACGAATTTATTTATTTTATTTAAGATCCATCCGTCGATTTAACAAAATAACTAATCATTTCATAAAATATACTCTTATATATGATGAAAATTAAACCATCGTGCCGATTCCCAGTCAGTGTAGGTACAAATGACATAAAATCAATTCTACTATCGCCACATACTTTTACGATTTCTTTGATTATTGATATTTCCTTCTTTCAAAATATAAAACTATAAATTTGTTTAAATCATTCCCTCTTTGACCTTCATCTACAACGCCTTTTGCTCACATTTAAAGTGTATAATTATGTTTTTAGTCAATTTTCAATCATTCGTTCTACATGCTCAAACAATATTAATTTTAGGAAATAATATTTTATCTTCTCAATATGTAATCCAAAAGCAATTTTTTAGCATTTTATGTTATTTAAGAACTCTCATTTCACATTTGCTAAGCAAAATAACTCGGTGTTTGAGGTATGACGATAATAAGAAATATTGAGCATTTATTAACACTTCACTGCGTCGAACACGGCTCCCGTGTCCATACAAAATAGCCTTGAATGTTTAGTGCACTCATAAACGTCTCCCGATAAGGATTCGTCGCCGGTTTCATATGTTTTGAAGACACAAAGGAATACACTTGTATATGTTTCAATAGACAGTACAATTTGATTTTTAACAAAGTTATGGGTTTTCAAAAATTCGCGAATTTTCAGCATCTCTGTATGACATTTTATACGCAGTGAACGTGTTAAATAAATATAGGTTTATTGATAACAACGTACATGTATTCTGAAATCGCATATATATTTCAATATAATGATGCAGAAAATATATTTAAGAGAGAAGCTATCAAAAGGTGTGGGCTCATTTTTTAACATTCCCCCAGTTGAGATACACCCCTACCAATAGAGTGAGCCCGGCCACGAGGATGAAGATGTTTTTTAGCCCGTACCCATGTAAATTCTTCTTCTTCTTCTCCCTGGCTCCATCGCAACTCATTGTCTGCGAAGACTGTTGGGGTCAGCTCTCCTCGTCCTCAGGTTGTATGCTCTTCTGTCCCAGACAACGTCCCCCAGGCCGTGCCTCTGCATCAGGTTATCCTTTTGCACCACCCATGAATTCTTTGGTCTTCCTCTGGTTGTTATTCGAGGAAGATCCATGGAGATTGCCTGGTTCACAATGTGATAGGGTGCTCTGCGTCCAACGTGCCCATACCATCTCAATCGCCTCTCCTCCATCTTGCTGTTGATGTCTGTAACACCTAGGCTTCCACGAATGCGTGAACTTTTTATTTTGTCTCTTAGGGACACACCAGCTGACCATCTTAGCATGCGCATTTCAGCAGTTTCTAGTTGTATGTAAATTAAAAACAACAAATAAATAAATGACAATAAGGAGTCAACGTCATATTTTTGATGAATTCAAACTTTGAATACTTCCAAATTATTTACCATTATGGTTTTCATGTTCCATGTCTCAACACCATAAAGTAAAACAGACAATATATAACAGGAGTGGTCGATTTGTTTGTTGTCATTAGTGACTTTTTAAGTAAAAAATTGTCCCAATCTACCCATCAAATTCGGGAAATTTAATATGTTGACACATAACACATATGTTAAAAGAGTATAACTAAGGCCTTGGTCACACAGGTAGGAGCCTCGCTTGGTGCTTAGAGCTACACTACTAGGTGACTATAATAGTCTTGTAGCGTGGCGCGAAGCGTGCAGTGTGGTCATTGCAAAGTATGGGGTGCGTTGGTTCGCTAGGATATGTCACCTAGCTCACAGCATAGCTAAGCACCAATTGAGGCTCCTACCTGTGTGGCCGAGGTCTTAAAGTTTATTAATAAGTATGAGCGAAATTTACTTGGTTAAAAAATTATCAAGGAAAAGATAACTTATATACTAGGTTAGTCAAAAAGTTTTGAAAGCGACATCTATGGAGCAGTAGAAAAACATAAATTTCTACGCCATTTTAATATTTCATCTTTCATAAGAACGTACTCAAAATTTCATTTCGATTTGTCATTCATTCTTTGTTTACAAGCCATTTGAAGTTGACGTGTCAGTGTATTTTTTAACAATGGAAAAATCCGAATATCGTGCAGTGATTAAATTCTTTGTTTTGGAAGGTTTATCGGCTACTGAGATCCATGCAAAGATGGTGAAAGTATTAAAGGAGTCTTCTCCTTCATTTCCAACCGTTCACCGATGGGTTTTGGAGTTTAAGCGTGGCCGTACAAGCGTTGAAGACGATCCACGCTCAGGATGTCCAAAAAGTGCATCAATACCAGAAATCATAGCGAAAATACAGAATATGGTTTTGGAAGATCATCGATCGACTGTGGATGTGATAGCTGACACCATAGGCATCTCACATGGAACAACATGGCATATTTTGGCTGAAGTTTTGGGTTTCAAAAAACTGTCTGCACAATGGGTGCCGTATTTGCTAACAATGCAACAAAAACACGTTCGAATGCGACTTTCTGAGCAACATTTGGAGCAATTTCGAAAGGATAAAAAAGATTTTCTGCGTCGATTCATCACTATGGATGAGACTTGGGTCTACCACCATGATCCTGAATCAAAACAAGAGGCTAAAGAGTGGTGTGAACCAGGCACTTTGGCGCCGAAGCGAGTTCGTGTCCAGAAATCGGCCAAGAAGGTGTTAGCGTCAGTTTTTTGGGATGCAAAAGAAATTTTATTGATAGATTATCTCCAAACTGGTAAGACAATCAACTCTGATTATTATTGTGACCTTTTGGACCAGTTGGATGAAAAAAATTGTGAAAAAAGACCCGGTTTGCAGAAGAAAAAAATAATTTTTCATCAAGACAATGCACCTGCTCACACAACTCAAAAAACCATCGCGAAAATCAGTGAATTGGGGTACGAATTGTTGCAGCATCCACCCTATTCGCCAGATTTAGCTCCCTCTGACTTCTGGCTGTTCTCACACCTCAAAAAATTCCTTCGTGGAAAGCATTTTTCATCAAACGAAGAGGTTATAGCCGTCGTAGAGGAGTATTTTGCAGGCCTTCCAGAAAGTCACATCCGTGATGGGACAACAAAGTTGGAAGATCGTTGGACCAAGTGTATTGATCTTATGGGAGACTAGACTGAGCAATAAAAGTGATTTCCCCCCAAAAAAAATGTATTTTCATTTCCGCTTTCAAAACTTTTTGACTAACCTAGTATACTATACTGTTTAAATAATGTACATTTATTTGGAGTAGACATATCTACATTTAAAAAAAAAGGATAACTAATTGACAAGTGCATGTGAGCAATGAGATTTGTCAACATCATATGCTATATTGTAAGTGTAAGTTACGTCACATCATGTAAGTGTAAGTAACATTATACACCATGTAAGTGTAAGTAACATCATACGCCATATTGTAAGTGTAAGTTACGAAGACGGCTGCGATTGACCAAATATTGCTCGATCTGTTGGCCATTCCTGATATATAACATAGTATTATAGTTTAAGATTCAAGTTATTATTGCAAAAAAGGGACGACGTTGATAAACTACGATGGTGCCATAAAAAAAACATTTTTAGAATTTATTCACAAAGTCTTTAAAGTGCAGTCTCATAAGCTGATTATTCTATTGAATAAGTCTTATTAGAAAATTTCAACATGTTGACATTTACTATCTAAAACCTTTTACTATTCAAATGTGTCGACAATCTTATTATAGTGGTGTATTTTTGCAGCTGACCGGGCAACCTATAGAGCAAGTCGACTAATTACTCGTGATCTTGACCTAGATAGAGGAGTTAGATGCCAAATTGAAAGGCATGTATAGAATTTTTCAAGATGACGTAAATTTTCATGAATGATAACTTGAGTCTCAAATTTCTGCAACGTATGGTAGGTGCAATATATGGTGTGCTTTAGTTTATGGTGTTGAAACATGAACCATGAAGACCACAAAGCTAAATAAGCTAGACATATTCGAAATGTGGATTTATCGAAGAATGCTCAAAATTTATTTATATAATATGCGTTACTCACTGTATATTTGTTTTTTTAATATTTTTTTATTCCTTTGTTCCACATGTTCAAACCATCTTCGAGTGCCCATCATCATATTATTCGACACATCAGCCTAAGTTTACATTCATCCCTATTCTGTGACATTATCACCCCTTGTATTCTTTGAAGTGTACACATTTATTTCTACAGCACATGTTCAACTTTCTTCAGTCTTTTTCCACACCCACGTTTCACTCACTTACATCAAAGATGGTACTTAACATAAATATTGTTATGGACAATAATCTTTACAGATTTTGATACTCCCCGGTTTGAATATATAGGGTCTTTCAAATTGAGCAGTTTTTTTAATTCTTGAATAAAACACACAATTTGCTTTGATTTCAAAAAACTTTTTATTGGTCAATGAAGTATAATGTACGACGTTTAAACACAAAAAAACAATATCCGCCAAATGTCCATCTCTTGCCGCTTCACAGATGTCCTCTTTTGTCAAAAATTTCGATGTCATTTAGGCACAATTGCGGTTCTAACTCACCAATAACACGAATAATTACATCATCCAGCTCAGGAATTGATCGGGGGTCATTCTTATATACCTGGCTTTTCACGTAACCCCAGAGAAAATAGTCCAACGGTGTCAGATCACATGATCTTGATGACAAATTAACATCACCGTTTCCGGAGATTACAATACATAAAATAATTCAACAATTTGAACGCGTTGTTGTATTGTATACGACTCCATTTTTATGTCATATATCACACTTCTCAAATGTCACAAGACCCAGGCAAGTTCGCGACACCATCTGTATTTTATCCAAGAATTTAAAAAAAAACCGCTCAATTTGAAAGACACTTTATATGTTCAAGTGTCCTATTGAATTTATTTCCTATTGCTATACGCCATTCAATATCCATCATCTGAGAAAATACTACTTTAAAAGCAGAATTCTCCAACTTATTCGAATCTTTAATTACTAACTCGTATATATTGCATTTACTTTCCCTTCCACACTTTTCTATCAGCATAACTTTCCAATTCGCAACATTTCTTCTCAGAACTTTCTCTTTACATCTCTCAATTCTTCAAATCACAAGGTACAAGAAAAAACACAGGGATTTCCTTATAATAGGGAATATTCCGTCAGGAAATTAAAAAAAAATAGTTTATTTTCAAAAGAAATTTTTTAATAGATTTTCTTCATTTCGTTAAACAAATAATATAAACATCAAAAGATTTTACATGAATTATTTAAAAAACAGTAACGGATTTGTTTTTATACAAAGAAAATGAGGAAAAACCATATATGTAACAAAATCAATCGAGTTATTCTATAGTAAAGCTGTGTGCCAAAAAGCAAAAACATAATAAATTTTATATTAAGTGTTAACATAAGTTGCGTCCGTTTTTTTCCAATTAAAAAATGAGCACCAAAAGTAAAACAAAATGGTAAAGGTTATAAGTCATTCAAAAGTAAATTTTCTGCTCTACAATAAATTGTATTTGCTTTTACGTTACATATATTATTTTATTTGATTACAAGCCTTCAAAATGGAATGTCAAGTAGACGAAAGTGAGCACTTTCGACACCTCCTTCTGTTCGCGTTCAATTGAGGGAATAAAACTGCCAAAGCTGCTCGCGATATTTGTGAAGTGTACGGTGAAGATGCTATAAATGAAAGGGCAGCTCGTCGATGGTTTTTGCGTTTCAAAGACGGTAATTTTGACCTGAAAGATATGGAGCTTTACGGACGACCAGTGGACTTCGATGAGGACCGCTTAAACCATATTATTCATGAAGATCCCCTTCTGAATGCTTGTAATCAAATAAAATAATATATGTAACGTAAAAGCAAACACAATATCTTGTAGAACAGAAAATTTTCTTTCGAATGACGTATAACATTTACCATTTTGTTTTACTTTTGGTGCTCATTTTTAAATTGGAAAAAAACGGACACAACTTATGTTAACACCTAATATATAGAAAAATGTATACATAAAATTTTTTAACTTATACATAAAGATTTAGATAAAATTTCACTTTTAATTAAATATATATATATACGATTTATTGATAATTTCATTCGTTTGAGCACATATATAAATGATACAATATTTACTTCACACTGACCAAGTCATTCCTAGCACCGTTTTTCTACAACACTCCATTAAAAATTGAAATAGCATCGCATTTTTCTTTGCTACCACAATTTGTATGCTGATGAAATTTATTGATCGATTTGTATGATAAATTAATTTTAGGTAACAAATTACGTCATCTGTGAGTCGAGTTCCTGTCAGAACCATTCTAAGTGCAGAAAGGAGTACATCAAGGCTGCATACACTGCCGTCATAAGCAAAAACGTAGCTAACGGGAAAAAAATCAGAAATTTAACTAAGTATGAGGCAATATTCCATATCAAATTCTGAACCATAATCCATAAAAAAAATTATAGAAAACTATTTATTACAACACAAAAATCGGCACAATGTCTTTTTTAATTTTACAAAATACTAGGTTTTTCTAAGCAAAAAAACAATAAAATGTGATTTATAAGCAAAAAGACAGCAAGTGCCTATGCGTTTGCTGCGTTTCTGCTTATGAATCACATTTTACTGCTTTTTTGTTTATGAATTACGACATTTTTAAGCAGCAATGAAAAACATAAAAGTGCAGTTTTCTCAAAACTTAACTGTTGCCATTAGCTGCGTTTTCGCTTATGAAGGCAGTATATTGTCACCTGATTTTTTCAATATATATATACGGAGAGAACGTAATGAGAAAAATATTGAATCGGTAGGAAAGTGGTTTTTTCATAGGTCGAAAAATTTCTAATATAAGATTCGCAGACGATAAAATGATTATAATCAACAACGAAGATACGATGGCCGAGCTCTTTGAGTTGAAATAAAGAGCCGCCAGGTAGAACTAGAAATAAAAAATAATAGTGGACCGATTCCAGATTCGCCAAGGGATTACGAAGAGGTCACCGAGTTTGTCTACTTAGGTGCTCTTATTTCGAGGAATGGAGGATCTGTAGCAGACATAAGCAGCTATGACAAAAATATAGACTAACCGGTCTATCAGAAGAGCCAAACTCCGTCTGGTCAATTCTCTATAGTATTCTCCATAGCACTGGATGGAGTGAAGACATAGACGATGAGAAAAATATGATAGATGTTTTTGAGATGTGGTGTTGAAGGTGGATGCTCCTTATTCCATGGTCCGCAAGGTGCACCAACATCTCTTACCATCCAAGAATGGGAGATTACTAAAAAAAAGACGACAACATGCAGAAAAAAAAATCGTAATGTACTTTAGGCATGTTGTTAGAAAGAATGATGAAAGTTTGGAGAAGACGTAAATGATCACAAGGACAGTTAATGGAAGGTAAGAAAGAGGAAGTTGTTGTACAAGATGCGACAGATCAAAGAAAGGAGTCTAAACAGCACCCTCTTTAAGCGATGTATTCAGCATGTACGAATGTGAAGAGAAATGCTTACTGTTAGACGACAACCGCCGTTAACATAACAAGGTAATTAATAAATATTCTTAAAAAAGCATTCGTAAGATATTTCTAGTACCTTAGTCCTACACTATTCCCATCCTTACCTCAATTCTCCTTTGTTTTTCGATAGTTCTAATACTAAAGAAAATGTAGCATGGTCCCAGTGACGTTTCACAAATTTGCCCCGATACAACCTTGTGACGACGTTCAGTGATTTTAATTATTTTATCGACATTAAAATAAGCCTCGATTCTAATAAATAGCGAGTTATTTAGGTAAATACATTACACAAAACTAACAATAATGACAAATTAATAAATCTTGTTACAAATTAGCAAAAATTTGTCAGTTTGTTAAAATCAAATAATATTTGGTGATGTTTGTCAAAAGTCACTACGTTAGTCTGCATTGGCTAGGGATGGGGTATACGATAATTGGATTTTCGATTTGTTTATACCTAAAATTAAATGTTCATAATTAGTATTAATTCATAGTGGATCTTGGCCTATTTAAAGATAGATACAAATCATACGATACATTAGAAGTCAGTATAATGAAAATTAGGAATTAAAATGTCAGTTTAGAGAAAAACAATTTTTCGATTTGTTTAAAAAAAATACGATTTTACCCCACCCCTTTAAGACATGACATTTCAAACTTCACAAGGACCATGCTACATTTTCTTGAGTACAGTACCTTAGTTCTATACAATTCCCATCCTTACCCCGATTCTCCTTTGTTTTCCGATAATAATTAATTATAAAACAAAAGCTAAGAAATCGCTTTTGTAGCGATAAATTTGATTTAATTAATTATTCAAACGAGAGTGTTGATTGATCAAATAAATAGTTCACAAGCATACATATATCGCGGTAGCGAGAACAAACCCAGCGTAGATGCGTCATCGATAATTTTAATTTTATTAATTATTAATTTTTGACACCGCTATATATCTTTTAGATATTTTAATTAATTCCTAGCACATTTGTTTTAATTTCCTACACACCCAAACCGACAGCTGTAGATTTTTCAATACACTCCACTCCCTTCTCTAAGTCATTTTTTTTTACATCACTTTAGTGCACAAAATATGAATAATAATTATAAATTACGAATATACACAATTTGACAGATTTACATTTAAAGTTATCGAAAACAAATACATGTTTTTTTTTTTAAATAAATACAATAATTAATGAGGAAATATTAACACAATCAAAACACCGTTACTTTGTTCAATTTCAATAGATTTTTTGCATATCACAATACATTTCAACATTTGCTGTGCAATCATCAGGCGAGTCGACAATAATATCATCGCCACATTGGAAAAGATAAAGTTTTACATTTCTGGCAACTATTCAAGGTACAGAAATATTGATCTATCCACACCGACAATAATTAGAACTAACTTGCCAAATACTCTTCGTCTGTATCACGGACGGCCCCTTTTTTAATAAGGCCTCAGATAAAGACATCTTTGACATTTCCGAAACTGTTGATAAAGAAAGCATTTAGAAATTTCTTAGTAACAATAAAATAAATAAATAAAATCATGACCAGGCGAATTGATGATGACACAGCAGAGTGTAGAAACGCGTTGTGGTATGCAAAGAATAAAATGGTATATAAACAAAATGAGTGTTTTAAATTTATATTAATTATGGTGTTCCACAAGATACCTGACTTCGTAACAGTCAAAAGAATACTAAATAAAAAATATCTCTTCAATAATTTATCAAAGGTTTCGTCATAAACTTTGTGGAACTCCATATTAGAATAATTCACAATAAATTACTTGGTTTTCCCACCAATTAAATTAATCCCCACTTCACGCCAATCAATGCGTAACGTTTCCCCTTTCGTAAACATTTTTCCTTTAAGTCAATACACCAAACATTTTCTATGTAACATGGCACCAGTCTAACTTAAGTATTGCTCTTAATTAATCCCCGCTACACGTGTTTCTACCTCCTATCCCGAGACTCTCTTCAAGCCGAATTATCCCAGTTTGTTACGATAACAGTTTTTAGATCAGACTTAAGTCAGCATTGCTCTCTGGATCATTCGGCCTGAAGATAGCCTCGCGACAGGAGGTAGAAACACGTGTATTAATGTAATTAATGAAATAAAGTAATTTATTATTAAATATTCAAACATCCGAAAGAACTTAATTAGTTGAATGAGAGAAATAGATGTAAAATTCATCTATTGCCGCCCCTAATTCAGCATCTTTCCAATCATGAACTTCCAATACACTCAAGTAGAGATTGCTTATTGGCAATACGAGTTCACCATTCTTCTTTTTTTTACGTCGTCCTTTACACGTGAGACTCTGGAACCAGTTACAAACTAAATACTGGTTCCGTCATTGGCATGTTTTATAAAGCGATTATAAAAAAAATCTCAATTAATGTTACGTTACGTTTCATTTCAGTAGTGTTATGTTTCATTTCAAGGTACAGTAATGTTACGTATCATTTCAAGGACTGCACGCTCGTGACGAGACCTGATTGATGCAAATGAGAGCACTGGGATCACTGTAGACTTAATTTACAATTAATGGTCTATAAATTAATGAGTATAACACGTTTTAAGATTTTCGGAGTATTGCATTGTGTGGTTTGACTTATAATGCCAACGTTTCGAAAATGTCGGTGTTCATCTTCAGGACTTGTCTGTAGTATAATTCGTCATAAATTGTTATATGGTGGATACCATTTGGCCTATAGCGAAGACTCAACCGTAATGTGAGCGCATGGTTCCATCCCACTACGACAACTAAATGAAAATGAACTATAACTTCAATATTCGTGGAAGTTACGTGCATTTGTTCTCTCGTTCTGGGATGGAATCATTCGCCCACGTTAACCCTTATCTTGGCAAAGTTCAATTTATCAAAATAATAACGTTTTTCTTTGGTGATTCCTTGTTATATGGTAAGTTATAAAGGGAAATTGAGGAAAAAAATTACAACTTTTCTTTATAGTTTGTTTTTATATGTAACACCCACGTTACATTGCCAAAATATCAATTTTTATAAAACACAAAAAGGGCTATAAAATGATTCTATAATCAAAAAACATGAACAACATTTACATAGCTGAATTATCAACAAATAAAATGGTTTGAATACATTTTTCTCTCCATGTAGTGATTAATAAGATATTTAGATTATTTACCCCAATTTTCAAAATGTTGTCCAGACATGTTGACCCGGTGTCGTTTGAAAGGTTGTAGCATTGTCAATATTTATCACCAGATGATACCACTGCACACAATAGTGCGTGTATAGTATTTGAATGTGTTGCCATATTTGAAATTACGTTACAGGTTCTAGATTTTAAAAAAAAATCTCTAAATTAGTGTAACACCTGTGTTACAATCTCATGATAAGGGTTAAGATCACAAACCGTGATAGACCCATATGCTCCCGTTATGTACTAGACTCTGCTGTAGGCTAAGCAGTATCAGGCACGCATTCACTCACGGCAAAGTCGATTATAAAATAATCCCTGAAGACGAGAGCTGTAACGTTTTCGAAACATCCGGATCATCGTAATGGCCTCCATTGTCCAGACGGCAAGACGCCTGTCTTCCAATCTGGAGGTTGCGGGATTCAATTCCCGATGGAACCCAGATTTATTTAACAAAGGTTTTCAGTCTGGTTCTCAATTAACCCTGTATAATCCCAGCGTATTTTGCATAAAATGTGCGAAAAATCCCAAGCGTTTTTTGTCCAAAAAAAAACAGCAGTTCACATTTAATTTTTTATCTCAGTTAATATTTAGTTTTAAAACCTAATTTTTTTGTGGAGATCTCCCTGTAGTTGTAGAGTGTAAAATAATAAATAATTTTCATATTTCTTAAAAAAAAAATTTTTTTTTATTCAACATAAAAACTTGTACGAAAACTTTGGCCCCGTGGGATTTTTCGCATACACCAGATGGTGCCGATAATCGGCACCGTGGGATTAAAAGAGTTAAGGTATCACAAATATATTTCTGGTTAGTTGGACAAGATTATCACATGGCAATAATCACACAAAGTTGTACTGTATATAAATAAAAAAATATTTATATATGCGATGTGAGGATGAGGTGAAGAAGGACGCAGCCCAACTACTACAAGTGACAGATTGGAGGGCCGCAGCGGGAGACAGGAGGAGTTGGAGGCGAGGAATAATGGAGGCCAAGGCCCGATATGAGTTGTAGAGCCATCGAAAAAGAAGAATATAAAGCGTGATTCCCTCAGATACTGCTATATCTGCAAGAGATGACTTAGTGGGTTCCAAGTTCCGAGTTGAAGCGCAATTAAATATTTTGCTCTCGAAACAGCACTACATAAAATAGTCCTTTAATAAATAAGCCAAATCACACAGTGTAACACTTCAAAAAACCTTGAGTAAAAGCTTACATTAACGCCTACCTATAGGCGCCTGTTAAATTGTGTATAATCGTATGAAATAAATATTTTTTTACACATATACGTAAATGAATAAGAAGACCTCCCTCTCTCGTATACCTTGCTCACTTCGTAAGCCGCGAAATATAAAAAAATAGATATAAACTTTATATTAATATAATTATACAGATGCTTGGCGTATTATCAACAAATTTAAAAAACTTTCAAAGCATTATTACACGTACCAAAAACAAATTATTACGATTAATCAAAATATTGTTTCAAATTTCATATTTTTTTTTTACACATTGATATTGCTTACAAATATTTCACTTACCACAGACAATTTTATATATTTTAAAGTTTTAGTGTTGTCATGTAAAAATTTATAATATAATTTGATCGAATACTATTTAACATATTCTATCCTGATTCCGTGTTTTTAAACGTCATGAATTGGATTTGCGTCGAATCCCGGTTCCGTGTTTTAAGATGATTGATATCTCTTCTCCAAAAAGGGACATATCACTGGCGTCTAACTAATATTTTTGTTAACAATCCAACCTAAACAATAGCCTTATGAGTGTAGTAAATGCTGTGAGATTGAACCAGTGTATGAGACGTCTGGACAAGTTCCTACACACAAACCCAGGAGTGCTATTCTGTTTCCTTTGCTTTTCCCTCGCTGTCTCTCCATGAACATATGCTAGGTAAACTTGATATAGATATTAACAGCATTCATGCTGTCTGGCTATAATGATAATACTGCCCAATAGTGTAGCGAGTGCTGTGACATTGAACCAGTGTATGAGACGTCTGGACAAGTTCCTACACACAAATCCAGGAGTGCTGTTCTGTTTCCTTTGCTTTTCCCTCGCTGTCTCTCCATGAACATATGCTAGGTAAACTTGATATAGATATTAACAGCATTCATGCTGTCTGGCTATAATGATAATACTGCCCAATAGTGTAGCGAGTGCTGTGACATTGAACCAGTGTATGAGACGTCTGGACAAGTTCCTACACACAAATCCAGCAGTGCTGTTCTGTTTCCTTTGCTTTTCCCTCGCTGTCTCTCCATGAACATATGCTAGGTAAACTTGATATAGATATTAACAGCATTCATGCTGTCTGGCTATAATGATAATACTGCCCAATAGTGTAGCGAGTGCTGTGACATTGAACCAGTGTATGAGACGTCTGGACAAGTTCCTACACACAAATCCAGGAGTGCTGTTCTGTTTCCTTTGCTTTTCCCTCGCTGTCTCTACATGAACATATGACAGGTAAACTTGATAAAGATATTAACAGCATTCATGCTGCCTGACTATAATGATAATACTGCCCAATAGTGCAGTAAGTGCTGTGACACTGAACCAGTGTATGAGACGTCTGTACAAGTTCCTACACACAAACCCAGGAGTGCTGTTCTGTTTCCTTTGCTTTTCCCTTGCAGTCTCTCCATGAACATATGACAGATAAACTTGATATAGATATCAACAGCATTCAAGCTGCCTGGCTATAATGATAATAATATTTAGGGATTATTAGTGAACTATTAACCCACTGAGATCCAAATAATTTCAGCACATCACACCTTTACACATATTTTTACGACAACACTAAACCTTGTTAAAATAAGCATTTATACACAATCGATTGATATATTTTTATACATAATATATAAAAAATTAATGTTTATTTTTTTATAATATATATAGATATAAATTCACATTTTAATAACCAAAGATAATAAATTTCAATAAGTCAATTTAAAAAAAAAAAAAATTTTTGGTAATAGAATTTTTTTGATTTCAATACGTGGAAAAAAAAACGTTTTGATTTCATAATTTTTCCACACAATGTACAAGGTAAAATATTTTTTACAGAAAAAACATACTTAATAAAATTTAACACAGTGAAATCCGACATTTAAGGTTGATATTTCATGAATCCACACGTGTTGTTTTGTTCTATTATAAATTCTGGACGTCGTAAAACGTCAAATATAATGCAGACGACCCATGTATACCAAGAAAGCCTGATCGAGTTTCTCGTAAAATGTTAATTTGTATATAATTTATGCCATTTAACAAAGAACACTATCTGGAAAAACAAGTATATGAACATCCAAAGCAAAATGAGGATATACAAGACCTGTGTCCGCCCCATAATGACATACAGCATAGAGTCCAGAGCCGACACTGTCAGAACCAAAAATCTCCTTCGAACCAGCGAAATGAAGGTATTCAGGAGTATCGCTGGCAAAACCCTTCGTGATAAAGTACGAAACATAGAAATCCGAAGGACGTGCGAAGTTGAATATATTGTCACATACAGTCATCTCCGGTGGCACCAATGTCAGGTACCCTGATCAGTCACATTGTATTTTGCCTTCTATTATACTGCCGTCATAAGCAAAAACGCAGCCAACGGGAAAAAATCAGAAACATAACTAAGTATGAGGCAATATTTCATATAAAATTCTGAACCGTAATCCATAAAAAAAAAATACAGAAAATCATTTATTTCAACACAAAAATCGACTTTAATTTTACAAAATACTAGGTTTTTCCAAGCAAAAAAACAATTAAATGTAATTCATAAGCAAAAAGACAGCAAGTGCCTATGTGTTTGCTGCGTTTCTGCTTATGAATCACATTTTACTGCTTTTTTTGTTTACGAATCACGACATTTTTAAGCAGCAATGAAAAACATAAAAGTGCGGTTTTCTCAAAACTTTACTTTTGCTATTAGTTGCGTTTTCGCTTATGATGGCGGTATACTATTGGCATGGGTTATGAGCATTCATTAACACAGTTTGTGGAATTTTGGAATCAAAACTAGACACCCGTTTCCTGTTCTACATTGAGTTCGGAGCGAGCGAGAAGTCGACTTTGCGGAAGTAGGTCTTCGAAAACGGGATCAGGACTCACTGAGCTTTAGCACTCGGCAAAGGATATTCATTTTTTATTCATCAAAAACTCAATCAGTTCTATATAGACAAACTTTGTTTTAAATTTACTGTTATTGCCTGGGCTCCTAGGGCGCTGAGGCGTATGCATTAAAAACCTCTACCTATAGGGGTACGGCGTGATGGTATAATCCACCCTGCTGTGGAGCTCAATCAAATAATTAAGACTGTTAATTTCACATTCAGATATTGAAAACATATTTGGAATATTATAATATAAAGGTATTTTTTTTATTATTGCATCTCGGCGATGAAAGTGACAAGATTCCGAATATTCCACTTTTATTGTAACATTTTATGACGTGTAACAATTTATTTTATGTTACGTCACATAAATATATTTTGTTACGTTACATAATTATAACATTTTGTATCGTGTAACATTTCAAGTTACGTCGCACAAAATAAATAAAATATTTCATATTGTGTAAAATTTTACATTACGTTGTCCACATTGATATAATTTGTATTTGTGTACGTACGTACAGTGAACTCTATTATTCATTTTATGTCGTGTAACATTCGTATCGTGTCACTTTTATCAACCGATGTACGATATACGTTCCACATCCATTATTCTCACGAGAAAGATTCACAATGAAGAAAACTTATTAGAGAATTGATCACGTACGGAAATACAAAATAAACATTCACATATATATGAAACCTGAAATAAATAAATAAAAAAACGAAATTCAGAGCCTTATTTGTGTAGCGTTATCTGGATTTTATTGTAAATTTTAAGGTACTCATAAATGTCATATAAGTCACACTTATATGACATTATTTACGACTATCTTATTATACTAAAAACTTCACTTCCAAAAAGTCTACACTGGTTCAAGTGTTGCAAATAGATTGATTTAAAACTTTGTCTCATTGTATTCAAGTCCCTTAATGGGATGTCTCCATTGTATCTTTCCAATCCGTGTCTGAGAGATGAAGGAGTTTAAACTATTATATTATTTCGAAACCTTTTTTGCCTTGCGATCTCCAAAAGATATAATAAAATAAGTCTTCGTGACCTTTCTGCATAAATTTAATATCTGATCGGTACAGTGGTAGCAAAAATGAAGTACTTGCACAAAGATGATAAGCCTGATCAGGTACGGATATCTACTGTTTTACGTCAGTAACAGCGCAGATAAACAGTTTGAACTTGTCCCGAGTATGTATATAAGCGATAAGTCTACACTGTTTAGCTGCCTTGGCAGCGACGTGAAGGCCTTAAAGAAGCGCTAGTTAGATTTGAGTTTGAGTAAACAATACATAACAAAATACTAAAATTATTTTTGCTGTCCACAGGTTGAACAACGATAATCTAAACCAGGGGTCTCCAAACTACGCCCCGCGGTCCAACACCGGCCCACGAGCACCACCAATCCGGACAGCGGCAGAGGGCCGGATACACCCGGTATCTGGGCCATCATAGTTTATTTTAGCGTAATTCATAACAACAGTATGATGGTATGATGAGCTAGCTGGGTCTTGGCCCTTGGGACTTAGTGGAGGAGTCAGTGTGGCCCTTAGGCTAAAAAGTTTGGAGACCCCTGATCTAAACCATAGTTTCTTAGCCTATGGATCCAAATTTGGGTCAGTTGGCATTTTGAAAGGGTGTCGAAATATTTTCAATAATAACAATACTTGAATATTTTTGCATAATAACGTACAACACGGTACAAATTCGTAAGTTATTATTTTAACCCCTCCCCCTGCTATTTTACCGAGACCGACAGGTTGAGTAACGATATTGAAAATAATTTAATTCGATTGGATCAAGTTAAAAGGCATAATTGGTTGTTAAAAGAACTCTTGTCTTATTACGAATACATTCATGAAACTCAGATCAAATACTGTTTATTCCACTTTATGTAACGGTATAACCCTACTGGTTTCAAACTTTTCACCTCATCATCAGGGGAGCACAAATAAAACTGAATTCTGTTCGAACTGACACCGACATAACAAATCTTCTAATTTATTCTGAAATGGCTAATCATTGTCACCGTGAAAACCATACATTTTCTATCGATAATTACGACAAATTCTTACATATCAGTAGTAACGGAAATAAATTGGATAGATTAGAGGCCCTAGAAATATCCAAGTCACTGCATCGAGGTGAACATCTGGCAAACACATATATTCCCAATATCTCACCGCTGCTCGCTGAAGTTCTCTCCTGCCTCACTCCACCCACAATTCCCAACCCAAATTTTTACCATTAGAAGTATGCATGTCTGTATCAGTTCGAACAGAATTCAGTCTTGTTTGTGCTCCACTGATGATGAGGTGTAAACCTTGAAATCGGTAGGGTTATACCGTTATATAAAGTGGAATAAACAGTGTTTGATAAAACAAATTACAATTTCTTTAAACCTTCACAGCACGAACAAGTCTTGTATGCGCTCCCCTGATGATGAGGTGAAAGCCTTGAAACCGGTAGGATTATACTATGACCAAAAGTGGAATAAAAAGTGTTTGACTAAACAAATTACAATGTCTTTAAACCTCCACATTTTTTTTTATTTCTTTTTTTTTTAATTCACCTGGCGAGTTTATTGCAATGTCAGGCAATCTCTTCCAACCAACCAGAAAGATGTTTTAATGGGCCCTAAGTGAAAACCAGATTGGAATTCCATTTATAAAAATCTGGATTCCAGCGGGGATCGAACCCGCAACCTCCGAATCGGCAGACAAGCGTCTTACCACCAATGTTAATGCCTTAACTCTAAATAAATACTTTTATTTTTCATTTCCGCCAGCGTCAATTCTCATCCGAAATATATATATATATATATATATATATATATATATATATATATATATATATATATATATATATATATATATATATATATATATATATATATACATATATATATATATATATATTATATATATATATATATATATATATATATATATATATATATATATATATATATATATATATATATATATATTTATATATATATATATATATATATATATATATATATATATATATATATATATATATATATATATATATATATATATATATAATATATATATATATATATATATATATATATATATATATATATATATATATATATTATATATATATATATATATATATATATATATATATATATATAATATATATATATATATATATATATATATATATATATATATATATATATAATATATATATATATATATATATAATATATATATATATATATATATATATATATATATATATATATATATATTATATATATATATATATATATATATATATATATAAATATATATATATATATATATATATATATATATATATATATATATATATATATATATATATATATATATATATATATATATATATATATATATATATAATATATATATATATATATATATATATATATATATATATATATATATATATATATATATATATATATATATATATATATATATATATATATTATATATATATATATATATATATATATTATATATATATATATATATATATATATATTATATATATATATATATATATATATATATATATAAATATATATATATATATATATATATATATATATAT